>KZ652152.1:85153-102358 GCA_001010745.2 Gerris buenoi
GGTTTTGGTATTTGCGAGTTAAAGCAATAGTTCAGATTGTTTTTTAAGTGAAACTTCTTTGGCGGCGGTAGAGTGAATTTGTTTCATGTAGCTAATCGGGTAACGAAGTTTGCGATTCGAGACTCGTCCACGTTTAACTTTTTACAGATTCGTTGTGTTATATCTATTTAAAGACCAGCAAATCAAAACAAACATTTATTTTTATTTGAATAAATGTGGTGGCCATAGCGTAGCAATATATTTTTTTTTTCCAATTCAATTTCTCATTCTCATAACCATTTCTTAATACTGAAATAATAAATTCGTCAAAAAATGAAAGAGAGCAATGCATTATGCATTCTAGAACTTAAGTTTCACTTCTAATGCGTGAGAGCCTCACACATATACTTTTTTTTAACATACTACATTTTGCCTTTTGGTACAGTAGGGAAAAGTATCTTTTTTAACGTTAAACGTAGAAATTATCCCAAGTTATCCACAAAGCTAAACAACAGTGTAGATTGTTTTTGAAGTCATACATTCGTTTAGTTTAGTTAGTAGATGAGGAGAAACGTCGAATTCCGCATTCTCATATAGTTTCCGACTTAATCGTTACTTAAAATGTTATATGAGAGCATTAAATCTTAAAAACTAATTTTAGCATTCTATTTAACCCTTGACCTTATCCCGTCAGATACACCTCAGGCACCTCTCAATATTATTGTAATTATAACTTTTTAAATAGAAAGTTCTCGTTTTGCAGTTATAAAATCACGGTCAAGGTTATACAAAGTGAACTTCGGGGGGGCACCCCTGTAATCGAGGACACAATATCAATAGGGTCATTTCCTACTAGTAAACGGATATTTAACGACACTGCATAATACTAATTATATAAAAAGAGTATACCTACAGGTCCCCCCTAGAATCGATGGCCTTGTTTCAGTCCCTCTTGATTCAATAGTTCCGCAATTGTATTTAAAGGGCTTATATGAAAGATTGCGGAGGGGCACGGGGCACGAGCCTCCGACAATTATACTCCACTTCTACTTCTAGTAGCATCAAGGGACAATACATTTTTTAAGTCCGAAATTTTGTCTTTTAGTACAGTAGGGAAAAGTATCTTTTTAAACGTTAAACGTAGAAACTATCCCAAGTTATCCACAAAGCATCGAGCTAAGCAATAGTTCAGATTGTTTTTTAAGTGAAACTTCTTTGGCGGCGGTAGAGTGAATTTGTTTCATGTAGCTAATCGGGTAACGAAGTTTGCGATTCGAGACTCGTCCACGTTTAACTTTTTACAGATTCGTTGTGTTATATCTATTTAAAGACCAGCAAATCAAAACAAACATTTATTTTTATTTGAATAAATGTGGTGGCCATAGCGTAGCAATATATTTTTTTTTTCCAATTCAATTTCTCATTCTCATAACCATTTCTTAATACTGAAATAATAAATTCGTCAAAAAATTAAAGAGAGCAATGCATTATGCATTCTAGAACTTAAGTTTCACTTCTAATGCGTGAGAGCCTCACACATATATATATTTTTTTTTTTTAACATACAACATTTTGCCTTTCGGTACAGTTGGGAAAAGTATCTTTTTTAACGTTAAACGTAGAAACTATCCCAAGTTATCCACAAAGCTAAACAACAGTGTAGATTGTTTTTGAAGTCATACATTCGTTTAGTTTAGTTAGTAGATGAGGAAAAACGTCGAATTCCGCATTCTCATATAGTTTCCGACTTAATCGTTACTTAAAATGTTATATGGGAGTCTTAAAAAAATCTTAAAAAGTAATTTTAGCATTCTATTTAACCCTTGACCTTATCCCGTCAGATACACCTCAGGCACCTCTTAATATTATTGTAATTAACTTTTTAAATAGAAAGTTCTCGTTTTGCAGTTATAAAATCACGGTCAAGGTTATACAAAGTGAACTTCAACTATTTATAATAAACATCTTTATTTTCTATTAAATGTTTAGTTTAATTCCGTTCACCATTTACCGCATTTATACAAGGAAATCTTTTTCAGTTGTGAAATATCACTTTTTTGGTTTTGGTATTTGCGAGTTAAAAATGGAAAGGTAATTCCTAGATTGTATGTCATATTCAATTTGACTTTATGTAGACTTAACTGCATTTGTCTGATGCCATTAAGCAAACATCTAGGGTCGGCAGGAAAAACAATATTAGTCGAAAATTCCATTTTTTTTTAATGAAATTTCTTTAGCGGTGGTAGAGTGAATTTGTTTGATGTAGCGAAATCGTGTAACGAAGTTTGCGATTCGAGACTCGTCCAAGTGTAACGTTTTTGAAGTGAAACTTCTTTAGCGGCGGTAGAGTAGATTTAAAGTAATGTAACGGAAGTCTTTATTAATCTATTCAAAGAACAGAAAGTCAAAACAAACATTTATTTTTGAAGTGAAACTTCTTTGGTGGCGGTAGAGTGAATTTTTTCGTACAGTGACATCGTGTAACGAAGTTTGTGATTCGAGACTCGTCCAAGTGTAACATTTCTACAGATTAATTGTATTATATCTATTTAAAGACCAGCAAATCAAAACAAACCTTTATTTTTATTGGAATAAATATGGTTGCCTTAGCGTAGCAATATTTTTTTTTTTCAATTTAATTTCCCATAACCATTTCTTAATCCTGAAATAATAAATTCGTCAAAAAATGAAAGAGAGCAATGCATTCTAGAACTTATGTTTCATTTCTAATGCGTGAGAGCCTCACACATATATATATATTTTTTTTTTTTTATTTGAGAAATGTATTCCTGAAGACCTTACTTTACCTTCTGTATATACCACATAAGTCAAAACTTACTCTAAACGGGTTGTACAAAAATAATATCTTTTGTCTTAATTTAATTTTTCCTCAATTTAATTCTGGAAAAAGTACATAAATAGACTTAAGTAGTTTTGTTAAACATTAATTAAGCCATAAAAGTTAACTTATGTCGTTATCTACAAAAGTAAATCTTACATAACTCGAAATTATGTCATTCTGCAGTTAGACTTAAGTAAATTATTTAATTGATTATACAAATACATTATTCTGTATTTATTTTGTTTAATTGATGCAGATGAATATATTATAAACACGAGCCGTTAACCCCGTGGCAACAAGATTAATTTTATATTAGGAAACAATAATGAAAATGAAGTAAATAACAATATCTATTTGAAGACCAACAATCAAAACAAACATTTATTTTTATTGGAATAAATGTGGTTGCCTTAGCTTAAAAATAACAAATTATTTCGAGGTGAGTCGTCACCGTCGTTGGGACACTACTTGATTATATAAATAAAATCCATGTTTGCAATGAGTTTTTTGAAATTTATATTTTTGTAATAATTGTGGTTGAGCGTTTGATATTTTATCGTTAATCAAAAGAATGGATTTGTTTTGAAATGGTTTTAGTTAGTTTTTGATTTGTTGTTATTGGTGAACCGAGCATAATGTGCTCTTTCGTTTAATGAATTATGAATTATTTAAAAATGGATTATTTGTCTTAAGATAGTTAAAAGAAATACATTGATTTTTTTTATTTTACTTTTTCTAGTTCTTTCAATATTATTTTGTTAAAATGTTATGTTATCAATTTTCTTCTGGATACAAAATATAATATTATCCTTCGAGAACTAACGATTACCTAAAGTTTTATTTATTAAAATATCTATGATAATAAATAATAAATGGTTATTAATTGGAAAAAATATCGTCCAGAAATATTTATAAGAATTATAAAAAAAAAAATATATCTTACCGGGGTCATATAAATTCTTAAAATGTTTTTGCGTCTCAGAAAGTAGAAGTTTAGACGTTAAGACTAATTTACCTACTCATAAATCCATTGTGTGTAACTGTTTTTCTTTTGTATTAGTGTGAGTAATAATTTCGAGCATAATTTGCCTTCTTATTGTGGCTGTAGTAGTTGTTGCAATTGTTTCATTTCCCCCACCCCTTTTAAAAACATGCACTTTTTATAACCGTGCAAACGATGTCATTGTGTACAATATTTTCTGAGAAGATTAAACATAAATTTACGGATAAAATATTAAACGTAAGATCGGTTGCATATAATTTATATGACGTATGCAAACTTTAATAGCAATCTTATTTACCATATAACAATTTTATTCTCCAATAGGACATTTTGTATATAAGAAAGTTAGAAAGGTAAACGGTATTTTTATTTAACTAAACTATTTCATACTGACTAATTCAGTCATTTACCTATGGTGCAACGAGCAGGTGATGAGTCCTGGGGTCAGGTCTACCAGTCTACCCTCGTAGACGCATCCCTCCCCCCCTTGTTAATCTATTGCCAACCTATGAAAGGGAAGAAATAAAAGCAAAAACAGCTGTTTCGAGTTTAGTGTTAGTAGCCTCGCCGCTTTCAAACAAAGCAAGAAAGGTTATATTTATATTGAATATACGCCGTTTTTTAACGATTTATTTAATACAAAAGTCATTTGAAGTTTAAATTTTTTGTTATTGTATTCACTTTAAATAACCGTGTTTATTAAACTCTTCGATTGTTTTTTAGTTATTTAGTTAATAACCCGTTTATCAGTGTTCCAAATTACGTTTTATCTTTGGCTTTGCATTGTGTTTTTCGTAATTTTTACATGGTGAAATTGAAATATTATCATAAAAGTCAAATATCGGAACTCTAATACTGTACATTACATGACTTTTTTTGTTTACGTTGTTGGATAAACTGGTATGGCGGCAAAAGACTGGGACTCTCATTGGCTGTTTCCTGGCAATTATCTTGCGTTTTCCAATCAATAACTCTTCCCGAGTTGTGCGAGCGGACTATACAAAGATTCACCCTCTGTATCGCTTAGGGTGTGGTGTGATTCCCTTCTTTGGCGTCTCCAGTCTCCATGACGCTTTTATTTACGAGTTTCATAAATCCGTTATCTTTCATCGAAGCTAAAAGTTTCCTTAAGGTCTATTTCTTCACTTCCATGTTATCATTTGTGTGGAATATGTGTTCTCTCTGTAGAACTCGAATGCAGACATACTGGGGTTTAGATTTTGGTTTCAAAATGAAAGCTATATTAGACTCTCTGATAAAGTGATAACTTGAAACAAACTTAATGTAAGATTTATTCAAAGCTTAATTGAATTGAATTATTTATATTATAATTTATGTTCAATACATTTTTAGAAAATAAAATAAAACATGTGTTTTTGTATGGTTTGTTTGCAGGATGTTTGTGCAGTGTAGAAGTGAGTCTAGAGTCATCAGTAGAAGGAGGTTTCTTCCTACGTCAGGCTGCTGGAGGTAGAGCAGGGGGTGCCTCCGAAGTGCCACCACCTCCGCCCGGATCTCTTGTACACACCGAGAGGTAAACACTATAAACTATATATATTTACTGCAGTCTGCACAAAATTTGAATTAGTGAGTTGACTGTTGTGTAGATTGGTAACACTGAGAAGCCCGCCAACAGATCGGCAGTCCGCATCCATCTCTCACGTGTTGTCATGTGTTGTGTTCTAAATAAAACACTTTAATAATTAATCTGTTTCTTATTTATTTATAAATATAACATTGACTGCGCAGGAAAAACTAGCAAATGGGGTGAGGAGCCAATGAGAGCTTGAGATTTACCCGGGTAAAAGGTTGGGCCAACTAGGCAAAGATAAATGTCTCTAGTGGAGGGAAAAGGCGCTCTGGATAACCATATAAGAAGGCTTCGTAGTGACTTTATTTTTTCCTCCAGAGAGGTTGGTCAATCTGTATGTCACTCAATTTTCCACGCTGTCCACGCACTAATTCTAATTGCGTGCTGACTGTTTAGTTATATTGCTATTTACTTTAAACAGTATGTGTGTCAGTATTAAAAGAACTTCCAGACTATTTTGCATTTATCTGATATGTATAAATGGATATATATACAGTAGAACCTCGATAAGAAGTATCTCAAGGGGATTGTCACAGTCTTGTTATCAAGGTGCTCATTGTTGAGGGTCGTGTTATCAAGGTTATTTTTGCTATCAGTCGTGTTATGGAGGTTAATAGAATGTTTCGTGTTATTAAGGGTCATGTAAGTGAGGTTCTACTGTATATCCATTTAATGGAGGTTTGAAAGTGTTTAACCATTCATAAATGTAATTTAGGTGGGGTGACCATTTAATAAAAAGTGGAGGTAATTTAAAGGTGCGTTCCTTGGGCCTTTTACTTTCCCAGGGCCCTTGGTGAGCCTCTCATGCCTTGAGGCTCCTGCTCGTTTGTTTTTTTTTCTTTCGAATCCTTAATACCCCTCAAAATGGTTGAGCCATATTGAGCCTAGTATGTTGCCACAACTCGAGGTATGGCACACTTCGATCCAAGCTCACCAAGTCACAGGCTGTAGGAACCCAGCTTTGGTGGTGTTGAGTTGAGTTAGGTTGCAAGGGGGTGGTTAACAAAGTAGCCAAGATTACATAGATAATAGACATAGTGTTAAAAAGAAAACAGTCATTGTGGTGGTAGAGAGGTGAGGTGCTAGTGGAGTGTACAAATATCACTCAACTTCTAATTTCAGTAAGAACTTCTCTTACATGACCCTCAATAACACGAAAACCTCGATTACAAGTTACAAGTGTAATTTTCAAATCCCCTTGAGATTGCCATAACACATAATGTTAAATTAACCTCTATAACACGACTATTAATATCCAAACAGCCTCAATAACACAGATTTTTTCCAATTCACAACGTAGCTCAGAACCTCTATAACAAGTCGTTTTGAGAAGTTAACCTCTATAATGCGACTACAGGAATCAGGAATGGGTCAACCTTGAACAAGTCTAGACTTGAAAACCCTCCCCACCCTTCTCCCAACATTCTATTAACCTTGATAACATGACCCTCAACAAAAAGAGCACCTCAATACTGTTTCCCTAATCCCCTTGAGAAACTTCTTATTATCGAGGTTCTACTGCCCCATCTTTATGTATTTGCAACTTTGGAATTTGATTTGCCTTCTGCAGTCATCTCCTCTCAGTTTCGCTTTTTTGGCCACCACTCCTTAGGTCTGTTTTACACCTACCCAACAATAGGATAAACGATGCCAGATACATGATTCTCTGTAAAAGAAGTGTACAATAAGTTTTTCATCTCATAAATAACATAAAACAACTGGCACAGCATAATGCTCTCAAGACATGTGTACTTCTCAATTATTTGCTCCAAATTTATCTCAGGCTGTTAACCCTTAGGCTGCGGCCACACCGAAGCTACCTCACTTGGAGCCTAGTGGCTTGGCGAGTCGCCAGGCCACCAGGCGCCTGGATTGATAGCGGCCACACCGAGCTGAGCGGCAGAGCATCGATGCAAGGACATTAGTTGAATACTGGGATAAGAATAAGAAATAAGATATGAATATGTATGAGTGAAAGGAAAAACACTAGGCGAGTCGCCTAGTAACCAAGTGGGCGGTGTGGCCGGTCTCGTATGTTTCAATAGGTTGGTTTACATGGATTAGTCGCTTGGCGACTCACCAAGCCGCTATGCGCCTAGCGAGGTAGCTCCGGTGTGGCCGTAGCCTTAGGGCTGGAACGTTGATTTTTTAATTAAGATTGAAAGCCCGATACTAAGTCAGGACCCTAAAGGAGCAATTACTGATTTTTTTTACAGTAATTACCCTTTTAGGCACTTCTTTAGATTGTTACTCCCCTTTAAATAAAATTGAGGGGAGTAGCAATCTAAAGAAGGTGTACGTAATGTTCTTATTTAGACTGTTACTCCCCTTATAAAACAGAAGTGTGATATTCCTTTGTCCCAAAGTATATTGGACTAAACATCCATTTTTCTTTATAGTTATTTAGTCAAAGTCATTGATATTCTAAAACAACATAGGGGAGTAACAATCTAAAGAAGTTCCAATTTTTATTTTTTATAATTAAAGATATCACTGAGAAGTAAGTATGTAACACATTAATTGACATTTTAGTTCAACATTTCCAAAACGCAATCTAGATTATCTGGATTTGATCTATTTATGGTTTGAAAAATGCATTGGCGCATAAAGTACGCCGCCCATGCCTCATTGTTTGTCCTCTATAGCCGTGCCACTAAGGGTTAATTCAGTCTTTTAATGTTCACTAGAGTTTTTGGAAAGAGACTTTGAAGTTTACTTTTGTCAAAGCAAACTATTTCTGGCTAATGAGAAATAGCTCAGTGTTAAAGAGATTTTTTTTCTGCAATTCTTTCCAAGCTTTGCTTGTACCTGCTGAATAATGACCTTAATTTAGATCTTGTTTATCTAGCCTTTGCCATCGTAGGGAATAAATTAATTTTTAATTATCTCTCTACCTTAAAATTTTAAAAGTGACCCTTGTTATCAGTGAAGGTAACTGATTTAGGAGGGATCAGTGTGCCCAACAAGCTTAAAGAACTCTTTAAAACTAAAATCTTAAGAACCAAAAGTAAATCTGGGTTTAAATTTTCAAAAGCTCTTACCCTGGAAGTCCAAATATATTGCTTATCTGGTTTGACTAGGTGAAACAAACTACCCTTAGAAACCCCCCTAATGAAATACCCTTAAATGAGACAAATCATCTGTGTTTTAAGTGACTGATGCATTCCTATGTGTTATAATAACCAAGACCTAATAATTTTGTAAAATCATAGAACTAATCAATTTTATTTTGGAATAATCTCAGCGGAAGGAAGGGGTAGAGAGAGCAATGCGATTTGAAAAGTGGTTCATTATGCGACACCCATATACTAAACTTCTCAAGCACGCTCAATCCGAACTAAAGTGATCACGTGGTCACTGGTCCTTGTCTTATTGGTCTATTCCTTGTCTTTCTGTCTCCACAGACGGTTGTCAACAAATCCTTATCAGTATAATTTATTTGATATACCTCTTGAAGATTGCTAGTGGCTATTTAGGAACTGTTACACGTTTATTAATGACTTTACTGCCTTTAGATAATTAATAAGGTTAACTACAAACAATGTACATATTTATGAAATCCTTATCAGCTGATATCAGATAAATTTTGATTTTTTTTATCGAGATATCGATATTGTTTCACCAAACTTCCGCTTGAAGGTGTTAGTATATGGGTGGAGCATAATAAACCACTTTTTGAGACCCAGATTCTATATTATTGTTCCCTCTACCCCTTCCTTGCACTGAGTGAATAATATTGAAATGAGCATTTCTTCGAAGCTTTGCTTGAATTCCACTCCACTTCTTTTAAAGACATCAATATAAAGATGTCTAAAGAAGAGAGATAAATTGATAATGACACACCTTTCCCTTTTAAAGATGGCTACATAATAATTAATGTAAAACCACTCCTAAATGCTAGAACAAAGTAAAACTTTTTGTTTACATAGAAAGTTTTAAGCCTTCGGTAAATCTTCTCTAAGTTCCCAACAAGGTTATTAAACTCCCCCCCGTTAGTGGTTTATGCATTTGGAAAAAAGTAAGGAAAAATATCCCTTTCTACAAAATAAAATAGTTGTGTTAGTTTTTTTTAATTGCTGAAAGATGAAAAATAAAATAATATATTCAACAAGGTTCAAGAGTTAAAACCCCTTTATTCTGGTTGCTATTTTTAATGAAAGGAAAGACGTTTTATCCGATCATTGACAAGATTTAACTCCTGTGTGATATTAGATTGGATACGTTTTAGTTCTGGGGAGCAGAGGGAATTTCCAACACGCAAAAAACGACATAAAAAATGTGACACTTAAATATCGTGCCAGGAAGTTAGAATATCATGCCAGGAAGTTAGAATATCATAGGAGGTTGATAGGTTTTCACTTGTATTCATTGCAGTACCATATTTTGCCACAATAGAAGTTCTAGATTTTATATAAAATTGTACGAGAGCTCCTAGCTGACCAAATGGATTAATGTTTTATAATTTTGGACCTTAAGATCCATCTACTACATCAATAGTTTTCTCCATTCCACGGGAAAGTGATGAAATGTTGATATGTGGATTCAATGCCCAAAAATGTATCCATGATTACGCTTTTCAATGTTTTTCCATGAAATGGAGAAAATTAGTATTATTTTTTCCCTCATCACATTTTTCATCCACACTACTGTAAGCATACATTGCCTTATTGCCTATATAGTCCTGCTATGTATAAATTTTGACACCTTTATTATGAGTTAACTGATTTTATTTGTATTCACCCTCTTGCCCATCAGTGTGAGACAGAGATTTTATACTTTTTTACTTTGTTTCTATTTGAGATCCTAACCAGCAAGACATTCTTGTAAGTGGTGGTTTAGTTGGGGCACAATTCTTAATTTTGTAGATAAAACTTGCGGATAGGATTAGCCTATTTAATTTACTTTCTAATCTAGCTGCCAATAGACAATTTGCATTTGTAACCAAATTACTTATACGTACTTCAAACTTAATTTATACAGACTGTTCACTTTCCGTGAACCGATTCAATGTGTCTTCTAACTCTGGAACGTACCTCGCTGGAGGTTTTAAATAAATGAGGTTACACGATTTAAAAGTTAATCTTTGAGATAATTTATTTTTGGAGTCCTCTGTGGATTCAAACCCTAGCAGGCCTGGCAGATTCTTGTAAGAGTGTTCTGCCAAAAACACAAGGAAAAAAGTGGTGGATATCCAGAAGGGTATGTGCTTGAAGCAGCCTTAGCGCAACATGGTGCCACAGTGGATTCAAACATGTTAAATGGTTTAAACCAAACAACCGCTAATCTAAGTGACAATTTTCAAGATGAATTTAAAATTATTTTAATTTTTATTTTTAGGTTTTTTTTATTTTCTAATTGAATTTTAACGCTTTCTTGTTGGATTTCCGCATTTAATTTAAGATTAATAGTTAGTTAAACTAGTTTATATTGTAATGTGGCTGGTGATTGAAGGTAGGAAACTAACTTGGGTAAAATAATAAAAAAAAAAAATAATAATGATTTTTTGTATTTTTAAACTTTTTGCTGGTTCCTTTAATGCTCTAATCCGTTGTTAGCTCTTTGTTTGTTGAACTCAGCTAAAAAGTGGTATTTTTCGTATACCACACTTGACATGCCCAAGAAAGGACACAAAAGCAACTCTAGTCTTAAAATTAAAAAAAAAAAATCTTTGAAGGACTAATAATAAAAAGAAAAGTGGTAAGAAAAAAAAAATATTATACCTGAGGCTACTTATCTCTTAGTCTGAATCTTTCATAAGCCTGCTTTTGAATTCAGGGTCTGATTCAATTATGAAAATTAAGCTCAAGTTTGGAAGAGTTGATTAGAAATGTGTCCCTTAAGTGAAATCCATTCCCTAGGCGTTTTAAAGTAATTTAAAGTTATACATTAGTTTATTCAATGTACTGGCGCTTAAGTTGGGAATAATAGTTGGCAGTTTTACTTGTGAAAATTAATTGAAAGTTTTAGCTCAGAAGGCCTAAGTGTTTTCATTCATCTTAAAAATATATATATACCATAAGAGACGTATATATACGTCTCTTAAATTTATAAGGTAAAAGGTGATGGTCAGAGTTTAAATAGATCATATTGTCGAGGAATGCCATAAAGTTCTAGATATTATGAGCTATAAAATTTCAAATATATGCATTTCAGTGGGCTCAATTTTAGAAACTTTTGAAGTTAAAATCAATTAAACATTACCCCCTTCCCTTACTTAATCCAATGCTCATCTACCCCTAGGAGTGTTGAGGCTATCCTTTCCCATTCAATCTGATCCTGTGAGTGTTTCTTGGCTTGACTTAACTTACTTTCTTGCTGTACTTCCTACTGTATCCAACCATGGCTTCAGTGGTGTCCTGTCATGTCTGTTCATGGTGTCCTGTGTTGTACTTCCCCTAGGTCTCTTGTCTCCTGGCTGAGCCATCATCGCCTTTCAGTTGGGATCCTTGAGATGTGGCCAAACCTCCGAACTTTCTTTGAGAGGATAAGATTGTAGGTTTGGCCTAATTGTTTGGTTTTCACCTGTTCTCGTTTTTATTATTATTATTATTACTAGGCATCGCGTGGCTCTATAATTGAAGCCAGCGTATTGCAATAATTCACTGAATATTAAAATTTGTTAATTATGATGAATGTCATAGTTGAAGATAAGTGGAAGAGGAAAGTGTAGGGATAGAGTGGGGGTACTCGGTACAAAGCTTTACTTCCTAAGCAAACCTATACACTATACGACTATAAGAATCAACCACCCCCAGTAACTTTAAACAATTATTATAAAATGTATCACTTCATTACTCAAATACTACTGCTTGAATCAAGTTGAAATTTTACATAATTGTTTCAATCGTACTGTAGACGANTAAGCATGGGGGGCTTAAATACATTTTAAATCATAAGCTGCAAATAAGCAATAAGCATCTTAGGTCACAAGGTAACTATGTGTTATACTAATTGAATTGGCAAAATGTTTTTATTGTGACATATTATCTCATATGCCTAAACAATATCCTTTTATCTTTCTTTTAGTGAGCTAAGCTTCCAATAGCAGAATTAAAGAATTAAAATGTCTAAATTAATTCTATTATTTATATATTTGTCAGTTTTCATGTTCATCAAATGAGATAAAATTGTATAAAAAAAATAGGTCTTATATTTAGAAAACATCAAATGTTTTTTGAACTATTATTAGTTACAATCCTATAATAGAAGGAAGGGTTTATAATGTAAAAGCTTTGGAGAAAGTCAAAAACTAATTATGTCTGTATTCCATTAGTCGCAAAATCAATCAACTTGTAGTTTAAAGGCACTAAATACATAGAGTGGTTGTTAAAGTTTCAGAGGCTCGCTTAGTATTACATTTAATAATAACAGCTCGGCCACTGAATTCATCTTGCTAATAACTTATTATTGAATTTTCTATTTATGGGAAACCTTGTTTGCTTTTAATTTATTACCTTTCTACTCCGAGAGCTTTACTTTATTATGTCTTGTTAAAATTTAATAGGCAATTAAAAGTTGTAACCGTAATAATAATTTCAATTTAGTTGTGATTTTACCCTCGTTCAATTAATTAATAATTGGGGGGGAATTTCTATTGAACGATTTCTATTAAATGTAGAAATAAATTTACTTCACTTCTACTGTCTATACTTAGGTGGACTCTGGCCACTCCAAAATTTCACTGTATTAACTCTAAATTAATATCTCTCTCTTAATTTGACTCTATCATGGACTATAGTCCTCCAATAGAGTTCCTGTCATATCCTTCTGCTTCTAAATATTCCTCTTCTTCTCTTGCCTTCTATTTAGTCATCCATGATTTTCCTTTAATTACTGTTTTGGTTTTATTCAAAGTTCACAATGGAGGGACGTGGGACTCATCCCGATGTTTTTTATTAACTTAGTTACGTCTTTTTAATCCAGGAATTCATAAATTTATCATTTGTTACGTACATTCTACTTAGTGAGTCTCTCTCACTGCTACTAAAATCTCCTACGATCAAATAATGTGGACTGTATTAAATTATTGTGGTTCTTTTACGTTAAATTGATTATCCCTGCTCTTTGAATTTTATTTCCTAGTAGTTTCTTAGTACAAGTGTATGTGAGGAGCCCTTATATCAATTTTTTATATGAACATGTTTCAAATATTCACTGGATTATCTTATATTTTTACCAGCAGACACTAAAAAAAAAAAAATACGTCATACTAAATTGAACTTGCGTTTAATTTCTGACTTATTTGTATGTGTAGGTTTGCAGTATTCCAGACATCTCGGCCCCTGTCAGTAAGGGCGTCCTATGGCCCGTTCAGTACAAAGCAAACAGTACCTGCAAGGAGTCTGGTAGCAGAGCCTTCCCAGAACCTTACCGATGTACCCTGGACTTCGAGGCATCTCGATCTTTCTGCACATCTAGTCACTAAAAGTGTAAGCATTCATTTTATTTTACTACGTTTAGCTTGCTTTCTTGTTTGTTTGTTTGTCCAGTATAAATCTTGCAATCAATTTTTAACTAACTACCCGAATAAGGCATTTGAAACTTTTAGAATAGCTCAGAACTTAACTTAACTTTTCAGTGGACTTTAATTTGTTTTTAGCAAATGTTGCTATGTGGGAAGTTAGTTGGAAAAAATCCGCAAGTTATTTTATTTGTTTTGACATATTCCATATTTAGGATCTTTATTTTGACGGGGTTCAAAACATTGAATGACTGCAAAACAGAAAAAATAAACAAAGAAATAAATTAATTGACGTGTCACAACCAGGTTTGTTTACAATTGTGTCCTAGTTATCGGTTTAATTTTTCAAATTTTTCTGTAATTCTTTACTTGTACTAATTTTTCTTTTCTTACCGTCCCCTACACGGGGGTATATCGATGGCCACGGTTTAGATTCGGTGTTGGTCCTTTTTATAGGTTTAAGATCAGCTCTCTAGATGGTTGTCATTTATGTGATTAATTAAATAAATTAGGAAATATTTTAAAAATTATATTATCAACATACATATGATTCAACAGAAAATTTAAAAACGTAGTATATTAAAAGTTCTTTTTATCTTGTAATTATTACTACTTATTTTCACATTCTGCTAATGGTAAAACTGACTGCCTATATAGCAAGGAAGGATGCATTATTGAAGTTACTGTCATACATCTATGAAGCAATGGCATATATGCAAGTATCATTCTACGCTCTTATGCCATACTTTTGTGACAATAGGTGGATCTCAATATTTTAATTTGTGCAGGTTTATTGTCTTAATTGTTATTAACTATCTATGTTCTAAGAGCAGAACTTTTTCCAGGGTTTACCACCTGTTGCAATATAAAATAGGTAATACAACAATCAACTAAATATTCTCAATATTGTGGTTTGGGGCAAGTTGCAATTTATATATAATTTTTTAAAGGATTTATAGATGTTCCTCCATGCTGTAGTGATTACTGTGTTTATCTGTCTGTATACAAACTCAGGCATGCATGGTAACAATGGTAATTTGCTTTCATTTCCTTCTCAGGTTTATAAAAATTCCCATGCCAGTAAAATCTCTTATCTGGTTCCATGGTGCAATCTGGTTTATACAAAACTTGTTATAATGCACTCTATCCAATAATCATGTTGGTATACCCAAAGAATGTGAGCACCTTGCTTGGAGGAAGTACCGTTAATTATTAGTTACCATTTGGTTAGTTAGGCAAGGTTCTAGGTTTCCCACGTAAGTCGAATGCAGGACAGCTGCAATAACACAGACAATGTAGCACTTCTTTAGATTGTTACTCCCATTATCAAAACTTAAGAAGGATATTCCTTTGTCACAAAATACATTGGGCTAAACATTCCTTTTTCTTAATAGATATTTAGTCAAAGTCATTTTTATTCTAAAACAAAACAGGGGAGTAACAATCTAAAAAAAAATACAGGCAATGTGAAGAATCTCATCCACTTCCTCACACTACATACCCTCAGGGCTTTGTAATAGTGCACTCAAGATTTAGTCGTCAGTCTCTTGTAAGAATGCCTGAAAAGAGACAACCAGAATGATTTTTAAGTGAACTGTTATTTGTTATATGCTGAGATGGTTCCTGCACCATTACTTTAATTTGTCTCATTTCATAGCACTGTTCTAAACTATCTATCTGTTATATGACGCATACATTTTCACTCAATATCACAGCCTTATTTTGTAGTTCTCAATCTAATTAATTATTTTCAGAACATAGAGAAAATTAGGGATGTGTCACAACAAGATAATAGTTAAAGTACCTTCATCCATAAGTTACAAAGTAACAATGCAGACGTTAAACCGTGTCCAATTAAAAACATTCAGTAGTTATAGTTATGAAGATCATCACTAAATAAAGTTCTATGCTTATTAGAGGAGTGAATAGAATTTAATAGTGGTCTATTTTTATGATAAAATATTTCTATTTATAATTATTATTTAATTAATTATTAATTAATTGTTTGAAAGCTGTCAACGAATCACGTTATTTCCAGTAATTAATGATGTGATAATAAACAGCTGATATTAAATTTGTATTAGAAAACATTGGCTGGACGCTTTGAGTACAAGCTCAGTTTTAAACTAATACAAACAAATATTTATGGTTCAAGCTCTAAACCATTTTTACTACATTTTTATTAGCTTGCTTTCTTGTTTTTTTTGTTTGTCCAGTACGAATCTTGCAATCGATTTTTAACTAACTTCCCGAGTAGCTAGATATTTGAAACTTTTAGAATAACTCAGAACACGATGACAATGTATTATTTTAATTCATTTAGCCATCTTTTAGCAAAATTTAATTCGTATTCAGCAAATTGTGCTGTATGGAAAGTTAGTTCGGAAAATTCCGCAAGTTATTTTATTTTTTTTTATATGTCCCATATTTACAATCTTCTTTTTGACAGGTTTCAAATTTATGACAGAAAATTTAAAAACGTAGTATATAAAAAGTTCTTTTTAGAAATATCATTTTTTCTTTACACATTAGTGTATAACGAGAGCTATCCTAAATGGCAATTAATCCATTACACCTAAAAAATCAATTACCCCATTTATTAATATTGGCACAAAAATAATAATATGTATATGCATTTTCTAGGTAAGGAAGTTAATTTTATTGGCATTTTCATTAGGTTAAAATCTGTTTTCCCATAGGTTATTTGAAGTATAGTGATATAAAAGCACTGTCAGCTGACATTAACTGTAAGCTTATGCATTTGCTGGATGTTCACAAGTGGGTAAACAAAAATGATTATCAATGACACTGATAGGATTATGGTTTTTATGGATATTTTCTGCCAAAATTATTGGCACCCTCAACAACAAATTTCACTTCAAAATTGTTGCAATTACTACGTTACTTAGCAATGTAGTGTTCAGAATCTTGAAACCATATTGAAACTAATGGGAACAGCAATGGGATAATTATAGGACCTGTCTTTCAAATTTCAATAAAGTCAAACAAGTAGTTATTAAGAAGATATGTTGATATATATTCAATTATTTGATGGATTTGTAAGGTGTTGTGTATTTAAAAATAAAAACTAGTTGGTTTTCATTCTTTTATTGTGAGACGTTTCGACCCTCTAAGGTCATCTTCTCATCACATCATATTCACAAATTTGTGTAGTCGTATTGAAAATTTTAATAATTATTAATTTATTAATAATTTAATTGAATTTTAAAATTATTATTCTCCATAGGAGTCGTCAAAAAATACATTAACAATCAACTAATTAAAAATTCAAATATATAAAATATTTATCACAATTCTGTAACTAATAA
>KZ652152.1:111053-125772 GCA_001010745.2 Gerris buenoi
AGTTGGGTATCAAATGAAAGCTGCTGAAGAGTAGGACACAAATATATATTTGCTTTTTTAAAGTTTGCATTCCTTATTGGTTTATTACTGATAAAACACATTGTGACCCCCCGGGGAATCGAACCCGGACTCTTGAGATCGAAGACCAGAAATCATAATTACATAATGGGTATGCTTACTCATCTACAAAACCCTAAAAAGTACTTGGACGCAAGTACTTCTCTGTGATTTTTTAGATATATATTTGGGTTTGTGTATGTTTAGGTGTCTAGTTCCTGCAGCTCAGTGTATGTGGATGGAAGTGAGGTGAGAGGTTCAGCTAACGCTACTGTGGTTATATCTTACGATAACCTGGGAGCTACAGCTTCCTTTACTGTCTGGATGCCAGAACTGCCTGTAGAGGTGTCAATACCAGACACCAGACTATCTCAGGTAACTAAATTTTTTACCACCTCTAATCTTTTAATTTAAATAAATATCGATTTGGTTGTTAAAGGCTTTTTTAAAAAATCCTTAGAAAAATAATACCATTTTTTTTTTTTTTTTGGCGAACGTGGATTATAATCCTGTTTTCACATTACTTCCCTGTTTTGACATTATTTCCCCGTTTTTGAGAACAGGAATGAAAAGAACAACATTATTACCTATAAACTAGCCCTGAAAAGTTACTTTTCGTCCCTACTGGAGATAAATATCAATTTACAAACCAACATAGTAAATATTTAATTTAGATTCGTTTAATTTAATGATCAGTTTTGTTTACTTTTTACATAATTAATGAAAGTTGTTAGATCCCGTCTGTATAACAACATTTTCTCTTGTCATTTTGCTATAAAGTGATCATTTTTTTTACCATAAATATTGTTTGTTATTAATAACAAATTTGTTTTGATTGATTTAACAGTTTTGTTAAAAGAAATTATTAAAAATATTTCATTTATATTGGTACTACACCTCGCTTACGGTACCCTAAGTGCAATATTCAAATCCCCTTGAGACCATAACACAACATGTTAAATTAACCTCTATAACTCAACTATTATTATCCAAACAACCTCAATAACACAGATTTTTTCCACTTCACAACATAACTCAGAACCTCAATAACAAGTCGTTTTGAGAAATCAACCTCTATAACGCAACTCTATACAGGAATGAGATACCTTGGACAAGTCTAGACTTGAAAACCCCTTCTATTAACCTCGATAACACAACAGATTTAATTCTTATGACCGAAGAAACCCTTTTAGTAACTTGCTAGCAAGTACTTTACAGTTGTATTTAAAACATTCAGTAAATCAGTTGTTCTTAAATATAAAGTCTTAACAAGAATAAGGGTATTTATACCCCCTGTAGGGCCTTATATTTGTGTAAAGATTTTTTGGTAATAAAGAATAAGAGAAATAAAAATAAAGAATGATGAACTGATTTCTTCTTCACATCGTCACATGAATAAATGTATCAATTTGCAAAATGTAAAGAGTGCAGATCTTATCAGTGAACCATCTGTGGGCTGTTTGGACATACCATCCAATTTTTTAAAAAAATACATGAATACGTATAACAACTTTTTATTGTGTGCAATTTGAAGAGAAACAAATGAGCCTAGAAATTTGAAACTTATATAAGACCAACAATGGGCTGATTTCGACCTAAAATTTTATTAAAATCTGAAGAGTAGATTCAAGATATGTTGGTTTTGCAAAAATTAAGCAACAGACAACCAGAAAGACTGATTCTGACTACTGGAGATGTTTTTTCAAATGTTAACTTTCATGGAAACGCTGAGGTTTTGTGTTCTGTAAAATTTTCTCCAATCTGCCTCCTCGTTCTTTTTAGGGTTTTGTAGATACTTCTCAAAACCCTTATGCCGAGGGTGATGTGTCCATCTGTCCGTCGCTCTTTGGTTCATAGGGCCCGAACCGTTCAAGNATTTTTTCCACTTCACAACATAACTCAGAACCTCAATAACAAGTCGTTTTGAGAAATCAACCTCTATAATGCAACTCTATACAGGAATGAGATACCTTGGACAAGTCTAGACTTGAAAACCCCTTCTATTAACCTCGATAACACAACAGATAGCCAATATAACCTTGATAACACAACCCTCAACAAAAAGCACCTTAATAACAAGATTGTTTCCCTTATCCCCTTGAAACACTTCTTATCGAGGCTCTACTACTCTACTGTATTATTGTATTAAAATGATTGACTGTTTGATGCAGGTGAAGGGTTGGAGAGTTATCGACACAAGATGGAAGGGTAAAGTAAAGAGAGGAGTTACTGTTCTGACTGAAGAGGAATCGGATGATTCCGCTAACACCGTGGACAAAACTCCGTCAACACCTTGTAGGCTTAACTACCAACAGACTTCCGTAGATGTACGTAGCGTAAAGCTTAATAGTGTTTTAGTTTTCATCCATAACATTAATTTTCTCTAGCCATATTTCAATGTTTTAAACAATAATTTTATTTAAAAGCTGTACGTGAATCAGGTTATTTATGAGAATTAGAAATAACTTGATAGTGAATCAGCTGATATTAAATATGTATTAGAACACATTAACTGAGAGCATAAAGTATAATCTTGGTTCATTACTAATACAAACAGGTATTTATCTATAAATCTTTGATTTTATTTAATAAATGTATGATTATTATTATTTTCAATAATGATTATTATTAAACAATATTTTTCTTTTTGGTATTGTGTTAGGTTTTTAGAGTTATTATCCTTCTTATCACTTTGAAGATGAATAATAAAAAAAAAAATTATCTTATTCTACTACAGTGGAACCTTGATTATCCGTCTTTTGATTCACAGTTGAACTCTTCGACTCCGCTTGTTCTCTCACTACCCCCAACCCACCCGGAGTGTGAATATGTGTGCCTCTTGCATATGTGATCTTGAATATGTGTGCCTCTTGCATATGTGATCTTGAATATGTGTGCCTCTTATGTGTTCCTCTTACCTAAGTGCCTCTTGGCTTAAAAAAAAAAATAAAAGTAATGTGTCACTTTTGCCCCTAATTTTTTTTTCCTTTCTCATTTAACAGTCTATTTAATTGTTTATCGAGGTTCCACATTACTTGTGTCAGCATTGCTTATATCATATATTGTGTTGTTTGTGATTTAAAAGTTACAATAATTTTAGATTTTAGTTTGTTTTAAAAGTTGATATTATTACAGATAAATTGTTGTTTTTTACATGCTATTCTTATCATATTATTGTAATTTTTTACTCTTGCAAATGCATTGTTATTTTTGGATTCTATTATTTGATCTATTAACATAACATCCCCCAAAAAACACTTATACAGTATTCTGGATTCATAAACTTAAGAATATATAGTTGATTACTTCAAGTTATGTTACCAGATTTTTAGTTTTTATATGTTACCATGTTTTAAATGTATGTTAATGTTATTAGTTTTAAGTTTTAAATGTTTATGATGTTATATGGAAGTAAAGAATCATAAAAATTTTAATTTATGAATCGACGACCCCAACTTAGTTCGACTATATGTGAACCTATCTTATTATGATTAGGCATGATTATGCCCCGGAGGGGGGCGAAATATAGCCTTTATGAAATAATCTTTGCTTTTATTACACCCTTATCGTCCCAACATTTTAATTATTAATTATTAAGAATATAGCTAATGGGCATTGATGCTTGTCACCCATCGCTGCAATAGTAGTAAATAGCCATTTGGTAGACTCTGCCCTTTTTATTAAAACTATTATTTTTAACCAGTCTACCAAATGATAAAGCTGATAAGAGTCAATGTGCTGACTCCTTAATACCCATTGTTCCGATTGTAATAAAGAGCCACCTGGTAGACTCTGACTTTTTATTATATTATATGGTATAATAGGATTAAAATGTCTTGTTTCACAATATTTTAGAGCTTTGTTTTGCTTACCCGTTTCCAATAGCTGTTTGCCAAGCAGGTCATGTTAAGTATTTATGATCTGTACGCCGAAACAGCTAAAATTAAATTATATGTGTGTTGATGTCACCCTGAGCATCAAGTAATTGCCCAGGGTATCAATAATACAAACAAATATTAATTATTATTTATTAAACAATTTGTGTTAGTGAGAGACACCAAGGGATGTGCCACGCAAGCGTGACACATAGGAACTGTTCCAACACCAGACATTACGTCAAAAAGATGTTGGCTCGGCATTATGTCCTGCATCATTTCGTTGTGTATGACTCATTTCATTAGGGACCCGATGATGTTCCCCCTATTATTGGAACGAAGTTCCTTATGGCACGTTCTGGGCCCGGGAGTGAATCCGAAAAAAATGACCAAAATCACCGTCACGCAAAATCCGTCACGAAATCTAGCGATGGCGATAACTTGTTTAAAAGTTAACCGACTTAGTTGAAATTTGGTACACATGTTCATTTTACCAATGCCCAGGATGAGTTGGTTGGACAACGTTATCTGCCTAAGCATTCTCGAGCAACGCTTGCGTAAACGTAAGCTTCAAATTTATAATTGGAATTTTAGGACGGGGAAAAATTCTAACTTCATCTATTTAATGAGACAAACAACTTAATGAAGTGATAAAGATGGCTGAATTTATTAAAGCGGACCAAGACGATTAAAATAAAGAAAACAACGTTTTTACCGATATCTTACGTTCTAACGTAACAATTTAAATGAAACTTTGTATACATCATCTATAGTACAATTGAAACAAGGATGTAAAATTTCAACCTGATACAAGCAGAATTTTTTGTGTAATAATGATTTATATTTTTTATTTTAATATTTAATTGGAGTAATTTTACCGACGGGGTATGAGAGGACAGTTCTTTTTCGTTCTACAACCATCTGCTTTAACTATAAATTTATGATTAACTTTTTTCTACAAGTTAGTTTCTTTTAATTTTGTCTCTTTTCTAACTCCACCATGTATAAGTAGTTATTGCTGTGATTTTATAATTTATATTTAATGAAATGCGTAAGGAACTTCGTTCCTACCGGGTGTCCCACGACACCACACATATTTTTTTATTTACAGGGTTTATTTAATATGATTCAATATGATACTAATTTGATGGAAAAACAGTACTGTTACATTACATGCTTTCTTGAAATTTGCTTAAATATTTAATTATTTCAAAGGCATTGATGCTCAGTCCAACCTGCAGAAATTTGTTTTTCATAGCTTGTTTGTTATAAAACTGCGTGAAAAGGGAAATTACAAGATATTAGGCATATCCCAGAAATGTACAGACAAAGTACATTTATTAATATAAAAAATTGTTATTAAATCTTTCATATGCAATAAAAGAAACCTTCGAATTCAGCCTATTTCAGAGCTGCTTGCAACATAAAAGATTATTGTATCAGACATCTTGACTGTCTGTTAATTAATTGGTGTCTAATATATTTGTATTTTTTCCCTCCAGGTTTATGCGAGATTTGTAGCAGTAGATGAGGATAGCGGTAGAGTTAGTTATCTAGTGAATAGAAGAACATGGCTGAGAGTAACTCAACTTGTATTAGGCTTACTCAGGGTAGCTGATGTGAGGATAGCTACTCTCAGGGCAAACATACTCCAAGGTAGAGCTCCCGGCAGAACTGAACTTCAGGTAACAATAATTTATTTCAATTGTACTTATAATGTGGAACTTGAGCTGTGGTTAGTTGGGTTTTTTGTAAGAGTACAAACAAATACTATTGATTTTTACTTCCAGGAAAATGGAAGTATGGTGATACCCTCCAAAAACGTGATTCTGAGATCTCTATGAAGGAGGGGGTCTTAAGAACCCGGGGGTATCATAGAAATCCGTTTCATATACATGTATGTCTGTGCGTACGTATGTACGTACGTTCGTTCGTTCGTAACTTTAAACCTCTATAACATCGCTACAAAACATCGTATTGAGATGTGGTTTGCGGCATTTTTTAGAACTTTTGTCGGCAAAACTGATGGCGCAAACATCATTGTAGCTCATGACGTTTTGGAGCTACAGTCACTGAAGTTATCGTCTGTCGACGATAACTTCAGTAGGCTTAATTTGATTTCAATTTCCTTCGGGATATATATGTGTCGTATATAGCAGATTGTATCTATACTTTTTGAGCACAATCGGACAAGCGGTTTGGGAGATATTGGCGTTTTAGTGTTTTTTCGGAACCAAATTGCGGGTAAACTGTAAGTCGTATCGAAAAGCGGATAGCACCAGCGGTAACTGAATTTAAATATCTACAACTTTGGTCCTATGACTTTTTGTCGTAGGATTATCTCTTCTACCTTAAATAGAGACATGTGTTTTTTATTGTTTATTATCATTATTATTTTTGTTGCAAAACTATAATCAATATTAGCTGTTTGTACGATGTAGTTTATACAGAGTTCTCTTGCTCACGTATTGACACGGCAATATTTCATGGAAGTCATGTGTGGGATTTCCACACCGGTACACTTTTATTTTGTTTAGATACCTTTTATAATATTTTAAAATTGAATAATTATTTGATTTGCTTTAAGGTTTACTTCTATTTTTATAGATTATATTATGCATCCTACACAGAAAAGGATGGCCTTGTCCATATACAAAAATGTTATACACATTGACTTGAAAAAAAGTCAATTTTTAATTATGCTGTATTTATTTTATTTAAACAAATTTACTTTTATTAATGCTGAAGTATTATTTAATTGTTTTTAATATTTTATAAAATGTTAATGTAATGATTTATGTATTTCCATATTATTTACTGCAATAGCTGTCCCATCAAATCAGATTATTGAAAGTAATTAATGATCTGATAATGAAATCAGCTTATATTATGATTGTATTAGATAACATTGTCTGAGGTTTTTAAGTACAAACTCAGTTTAGAACTAATACTGACAATTTTTATTATTATTGTTTAATGATTTTTACAATATTATGGTAATCATGGTGTAAGCCAAGCAGAAAACACTTGATTTTTCCCCAATAGCAGACAAATTTTCTTCAATACTCCCAGAAATATTACATAAAACAAATGAAAATACCTCAATATTTTTTCACAATCAGATAAAAATCTTAATTTTTGGGTGCCTAATCTTTGTCAAGGACCCTTATAATCTCTCTTATCTGTCTGTCTCACACACAACTTTATTTTTTGATTAGTATTTATTTGTATAAAAACATAAAACTTTTTATGTGTTAAGATGTTTATCTACGATTGCTATGAAATATAAACATTTTATCTCTGTTTAGATGCGTAGAAAGTGATTCTTTATGTACTTGTATTAATTGTGCACGCGCGTCTCATAATTCTGAAGAATTCTTCACCTTAACACACGATTAGCGAGTTTGTTTACATTTAACAAATCTAATTTTCTGTTTGTTTAATAAAAGTAAATAATTATGGCGAATATGAGGAGAATAATACGCCTCCCGAAATAATTAATTCGTCACAAAATATAACTAATGAATGAAGACATGTCTAATGATATGACTAATGAGATGAATTAATGTCATATTTATCAAAAGAGAAATTCAAACTTACATTCAGGAAGTTTATTTTTTTCTGTAGTTATTATTAAAATTTAACAATTGTAGATAAAGTACGGTACGCAACTCGTGCGAAAACGGCATTTTGCTTTGCTCATGTGGTTTTACTACCCTTGCTGTCGCTCGGGTGCAAACTCCAAACTCGCATGCAAAATGCTACTTTCTGCACTTGACGCATAATTTACTATTACGAGTAAAAACCACCTATTATGTAAAGGAAGTGTTTTTCAGTCACAATCACTTATTGTTATGCCGTTAGCAAACTGTCAAAGCATGCCGGGAGGCCTCCATAAATGTCTCTTTGCTATTTATTGTTTAACCTGGAAATATTTAAAACTACTTCAGATACTAAACAACCAAATATACCTAATACAGTTTTTGTTATATGATGAAATGGTATTTTTGTTGTTAAGATGTTCTGAGCAGCTTATGCAGTCCTATATTAAAGACTACAGATCCTCCAGTAATGAGTGCATTCTGCACTCGATACTTAACCAATTTTGATTATTTAGCATCTATTAATTATTTTAACACAATATAAAATTACTGTTTGCAGGTTGTATCAGCTGTAAGTGGTAGAGTTCTGGGTGCCAAGGAAGTTAGAGTGGTTAGCGACCGTGTCAGTGTGGTTAGTCTTCAAGCAAGTGTAGTTTCAGGTTTACAACTTGCCATATCTCCCGATACTTCGGTAGATAACGGTTACATAGCGCAGGCATCAGTCACGAGAAAACTTACTGCTCAGTACCAGGTCTGTAGCATTATTATCTTCTGTAAATTTATATTTTTCTCTATTTTATTATTCAAAACTGAATGTTTTCTAAAGCTAGATCAGTAAATTTTATGATTAAATAAGTACAAATTGTTTCTGAAAAGAAAATGTATTACACTTCTACCCTTCCCTAGGTCATCATCATTGCTAAAGTGATGCGGCTCAAGAGTATAATTTAAATGTTTCGCTCTTGTACTAGATAAAACAGGTTTTAAGCTCTTGATGACTATAAATAACTGTGGAAGGTAGTTTCATTTTATAAGATAATTTCATTGTTTGGTTTGAAAGCTGTCAAAAAGCAGATGATTTCAAGTAATTAATCATCTGTAAATCAACAGCTGAAATTAAAATTTTTATTATAAAACCATTGCCTATGAATTCATAGTACAAAGAATAAGGTGAATTTTATGGTGTCATCGAATTTTGTACTTCACTTTGGACCTCTACCTGGTCTACATGTGGTCATTGAAAATTCTAGGGCAAACAAATTAATTTTGTACCTACCGTAAAATCTCGCGTATAATACGCACTTTTTTACCTCTTCTTTCCTTCCAAAAAAGGGGTGCGTATTATACACGAGTGAAAAAAAATACTTCGCTTACAACTTAAATAATACCTCAATAATTGAAAAATAATAAAAAAACATAAAGGTAAACATACTTTTTTTTTTAACGAAAACTGATTTCATGTATCTCATCGTATATATTTAGGTTATACCATCATACTTATTTTCATTCTTTTTTTTTTTCTTTTTTTAGACAGAAAGACTTATTATCATCATAGTTATGTTATTTTATTTCGCTAGTTGATCAAAGTCATTGATAAAAGAAGATAGAAGATAATTTTTTGTTTGTCTCAAAAACCGGTACCGCCGTGAGATTACACTGGTGATTACACCATGTGATAACACCGGCTCGATAACAAACGACTGATTTCAAAGGCCTATGAATTCATAGTACAAAGAATAAGGTGAATTTTATGGTGTCATCGAATTTTGTACTTCACTTTGAAATCTTCACTTTGAAATTCTCTTCGAATTTATCTATTTTATAAGAAAGCACCCAGTTTTCTTATAAAATAGACACCTTATTAGACATCTGACCTCGCAAGTAAAAATATTACGTAATAAATATTGGAAATTACATGTAAAAAGTGCAAAATATATCATTCTAGGTACGTATTAGAACCAATTTTTTTTCTAAAATTTGACGGAAAAGTGGGGTGCGTATTATACGCGAATATTTAATTTTCTCCAAATTATACACGGGGGTGTATTATACGCAAGATTTTACGGTACTTTGATTCTGTAATCAGCATATAATTCACTTTTAAATAGTACAATTAAAGTTTTATACTAATGCACACAAATACAGTAGAACCTCGATAAGAAGTGTCTCAAGGGGTTTAGGATACAGTCTTGTTATCGAGGTACTATTTTTGTTGAGGGTCGTGTTATCCAGGTTATTTTGGCTATCAGTCGTTTTATGGAGGTTAAGGGCGGGGTTTTCAAGTCTAGACTTGTTCAAGGTCGACCCATTCCTATATAGAGTCGCGTTATAGAGGTTGACTTCTCAAAACTACTTGTTATAGATGATCTGAGTTGTCTTTAGTTGCGTTATAGAGGTTAATTTAACATTATGTGTTATGGCAATCTCAAGGGGATTTGAAAATTTCACTTGTAATTGAGGTTGTCGTGTTATTGAGGGTCGTATAAGCGAGGTTCTACTGTATTCTATTCTATATAACACAATGTCAATAATACCTTGTATAAAATGTATTTGTTTTAAAAAGCTGGACACCATCAGATCATTTTATAGTCAATTAATGATCTGATAGACAAGCAGCTGACATTAAAATTGTATTAGAAAACATTTACTGAGATTTTCGAGTACAAGCTCAGTCTACAACTAATACAAACAGATTTTAATGATAAAACTTTGCTTTTATCAATAATTTATATTTTATGGTAAAACATATAACTATTTGTTTATTGGTTTACGAAGGAACTGTCTCTTCAATTAAATATACTTATAAAGATATATTATCATTGATTGACTGTTTATTTCTCTTGTTTTTTTTTATTTTGAAAGCTGTGAACATATCAGGTCATTTCAAGTAATTAATGATCTGACAGTGAAGGTCAGCTGATATTAAAATTGTATTAGAAAACATCGGCTGTGTTTATAAAGTACAAGCTCAGTTTTAAACTAGTACAAACAAATAAAAATTATTTCTAAGTACAAATTTATTGATTATTATTCAGGATTGTATTATACAGGATCCAGCATGGAAACTTGCTGATTTGAAAGGTTAATTAAAAAAATAATTATATAAAAATTCCATTTTTCAAAACTGGTCTTATTTTCAATTTTTTTTTTTTTGTATTCTTTACCTTAGTTGTATCTATGTGCAAAATTTGGGGAAGATTGAATGACAGTAAGTGGTTCAAAATTGGGGTAATAGGTGTGCGATGAAACTTAAAAAGCAAAGAAATTTGACGCCATTTTGTTTTTTTATTATTATTATTTTGGTTTCTGTATTCTTCACCTTAGTTGTTTCTATGTGCAAAATTTGGAGAAGATTGAATGACGGGAAGTGGTCCAAAATTGGGGTAATAGGTGTGCGATGAAACTTAAAAAGCATAGAAATTTGACGCCATTTTGTTTTTTTATTATTATTATTTTGGTTCCTGTATTCTTCACCTTAGTTATTTCTATGTGCAAAATTTGGGGAAGATTAAATGACGGGAAGTGGTTCAAAATTGGGGTAATAGGTGTGCGATTAAACTTACAAAGCAAAGTAATATAAGACCAGTAAAAAAAAAAATAGTTGGGATATTATTGTCGGAACATCATTTGAATTGAAACTTTTAGAATAGCTCAGAACACGATGACAATGCATTTTTTTAATACTTATAGCTATCTTTCAGCAGAATTTAATTTGTTTTCAGCAAATTTTGCTGTATGGAAAGTTAGTTTGGAAAAAATCTGCAAGTTATTTTATTTGTTTTGACGTATCCTATATTTTTACGATCTTCATTTTGACGGGTTTAAAATATGTGATTTTTTATTAAGAGTTAAACATTGAATGACAGCGAAAAAGAAAAAGTAAACAAAGAAATAAATTAATTGACGTAAGACAACCAGGTTTGTTTACACTTGTGTACTAGGTATCAGTTTATTTTTTTTTACATTTGTACTTCTTTACTTTTACTCATTTTTCTTCTCTTACCTTCCCCTAGACATGGGCATATCAATGGTATGGTTTAGATTCAGTGTTGGTGAGATCCGTTGTACAAAGATTTGTCCTTTTATTGATTTAAGATCAGCTCTCTAGATGGTTGTCATTTGTGTGAAGTAAATAAATTCGGAACTATTTATTTACACTAACATTATATATAACAATAACAATTATATTATCAACATTACATATGATTCAAAAGAAAATTTAAAAAACGTAGTATATAAAAAGTTCTTTTTATCTTGTAATTAATACACACTTCCACTCAATGTGTCCACCCCCGAAACAATCTATTACCAGACATGCATGGGACCTGCAGGATAAATATTGAACCGAGTACAGAAGGCATATTGGCATATTGAGTGGTGACAATGGAACAACCATTAAAAAAATAAGCCTCGTAGGCTACTGAGAAGGAAAGAAACAAAACTTTAGGACCTCTCCAATGAAACCATACCCAACCTTATTCCACCACCCTTCGCCACTAGCGGACTGTTACAAATCAGAAAGTTTCCGTACCGCACCCTGTATATTAATTATTTTGTATTTATTTATTGTTTGTTGGAAAGTTATACTGTGTTTAAGTTTAACTGGATGCTTTAAGCTGTTACTACTCATGTTTACTGTATTTTATTAGCTGTTGTGGATCGATTCTAATAAATTTATGAATAATACCTATTCTAAGATAGTGTAAATCCATTTTATGATCTATTACTGTTTTTTATTTATTAATTTATTTAATCCCCCTTTTGTTTAAATCTGTAAAAAATTTTTTGTTTTTGTACATGAATATAAATAGTTTGTTTTGTTTTGTTCTTCAGAAAGACCAAAATGCTTGGAAGCAAAAGTACTTTATTATTTTAATAATAATTTAATTTATTGTTAGGTTGTTGTGTTATTTTTTTATCAAGTATTTAAATAATGTTTTACATTTTTTCTCAGTAGATGTGATATTTCTTAAATAGTTAAGTTTAGGTTTGTTCGAATTTTATGAAAATTATAGTTAAATGTGCTATAATAAGAATAAATCAGTTTAGATGTAATTAGTGAGGTTTAGAGTCACTTCCCCAACAATAATCTGGGTTTAATTTCCAGAGAGGTGGTTTTTGTTTCAAACTAATGACTGCATTTAGAGGCCAATGAAGTGGCTGATATATACAGATAGATGGAAAACCAATTTTGCCAATCCTATTTGAATTTTATTTTAACAAATATTATTTTTGGTTGTTAAAGGAGGGATTGCTAGATATGGAAGTGGAATACAGCGATGGAAGTCGAGTTTCAGTATCGAGCCTTGAGAGGGACGAGTACAGACTTCTAGTAGAAACGGAAAGACCCGGTGTAGTTGCATTTGCACCACAGAACGAGCCAAGAAGTCAACCCAGAGTTATAGCAGTTGCACCAGGATCGGGAAACCTTCTTGCTGTAACATTGGCCCCTCCTTTAGTCTGTGCTCTATCACCTCAGACCATCCTAGCACACACTCATGCTCATGTGAGTAACACTCTTTCTTATTATAAGATGAAGAATTGAAGGTGATTTTTAATTGTAGCGGGAGTAGAGCGCTACAACCTCTGTTTTAGGTTTCTGTACGAAATACAAAAAGAAACCTTATATAACAGCTCTGTCTGTCTGTCCGTTGGCATATTTCAATTCATGAACTACTATAGCTAGAAACATGAAATTTGGCACACTGGTGCATTTCGGCATTTGAAAAAACTGTACACTTATTGAAGTTTTCACACTTAATATTTCCAATATAGCGGGTGACTAAAATTTTTAGTCACCATGATATGTTATACATCAATTTAAAGGTCATAAGGTCATGAAGTGCAGATAAAGAATATGCAACTATTCAAATTTTACACTTCATAATTTTAACTTAATTGTACAAAACCTGCAGATTATCGCCTCACGTACTTACGTGAAGCACGCCTTTCTTGTTAATACTAAAGCCGACACAGGTAGAGTAAACAGGAGAGTAGAGTGTACTCTACTTTCTCACTCTACCAATTTTGATTTTGGAGAGTTTACACATAAGCTAGTAGTAAGTATAGTATGCTGAGTGAAAGCTGTTTTTTTACAGTTCTGAACTCTACTTGCTATTTGCTATGAAGACGTTTACACGGGTAGAGTGGGAGCTGTGGAGGGGGAAGTAGAGTAGAGTCCACTTTACTGCATGCGGTATAGTACTCTACTCTACCGGCTACTAGCTACTCTACTCTCCTGTTTACTCAACTCATGTAAACCCGGCTTAACTCTTGCTAATAGTTCTTTTTAAATTTGTTTTATTTATTTATTATAAATTTGTACACATCTCTTAGTTATTTTAAGAGATGCCAATCATGGAAAAATTATGAGCTTAAAAAAAAAAACAACTACGTACTATTGTTTTAAACTTTTTATTGAAAGAAAGAATATTTTTACATATCACACAATGTGATGCCTTGAAGAGTTGTTCTGGTCCCATGAGATGGTACCTTAGAACTTATTGTTCCTAATGATGAAGATATATGCTTTGCATATCTTATAACTTGCGTTGATACCAACATGGAATCCTTTCTTTTATTTTCTTTGTAAGCTGTTGTTAATAATCAGGACATGTGAATAATTATTGCTCTGATAGATGATGCAGCAAAAATTAAAACTGTATTTGACACATTGACTGAGAGTTTTAAGTATTTATCTCAGTTTATTACTGATACAAACATTATTATCATTAATACAAGTTTAATTCTAAATTTAACAATTGATAGTATGTAATTATTTTATATTTTAGTTTTATGTTATATTGTAATTAAATTTAAATATTTGTGCAAATGTTTAATTCTATTAGGTTAAAAGCTGTCACTAAACAGGTAATTTTAAGTACAGTCATCTGTATGCCAAGGGGAGCTAACGTACTAATTGTACTTATATTCTTAAGTATTTGCCCTGAGGTTTATTTTAGGTATAAAAAATTATTATTAATAACAACAATACTACAAGGGGCCGGCGTGGCCTAATGGTTAGCATCCTCGGCTCTGAATCCAAGGTCTGAAACCCCGACGTGAGTTCAAATCCCGGAGGGGTCAGACATGTTTCACACTGATGATCTCATCGAGTAGATGAGTAAAGTGGTCGGATAACCCCCGTCCTGTAATGACCCTATGAGCAGTCGAACGGGACTAAAA
>KZ652152.1:127039-141246 GCA_001010745.2 Gerris buenoi
TTGTATCAGGTTGAAATTTTACATGCTTGTTTCAATTGTACTATAGGTGATGTATACAAAGTTTCATTTAAATCGTTACGTCAGAACGTAAGATATCGGTAAAATGTTGTTTTCTTTATTTTAATCGTTTTGGTCCGCTTTAATAAATTTAGCGATCTTTATCACTTCATAGCAGAGTTGGTGTTCGCTTTACTAAAAAAATGTATTTGTAAAAGTTGTTTGTCTCGATCGTTGAAGTGTGGGTCGGTAAGGGTTAAAAAATTGTTGTTGTTTTTTGTCTCATTGTTGTTTGTCTCATTAAATAGATGAAGTTAGAATTTTTTCCCGTCCAAAAATTCCAATTTTATTTTTGACGCTTATGTTTACGCGAGCGTTGCGCGCGAACGCTTGTGCGGATAACGTTGTCCAATGAACTTGTTCTTGGCATTGGTACAATGAACATGTGTACCAAATTTCAACTAAGTCGGTCAACTTTTACACAAGTTATCTCCATTATCGGTAGATTTTGTGACGGTTTTTGTGTGACGGTGATTTTGGTCGTTTTTTTTTTTTTTTTTTCGGATTCACTCCCGGGCTCCAGAACGTGTCATAAGGAACTTAATTCCAAAACTGCGTAGGTTTCATTACACTAGGAGTAGGATAATATTATTTTTAATATTGATGGTTAATGAACTCTTTCCTTGAAACACTGACCTTGATATGATTCTACATTGTACACTTTAGTTTTAGTTATAATTTAACAAACATATAGAAAAGAAAAACTTACTTTAGTTAACAAGTATTTTTCATCTGGTGCCTTCAGTAGAAATTCATTTATTTGTTGCGGTGTTAATACTTTTGCTTTCTTCGGCACATAATTTTCGGATTTCCTTTTTAAAAATGCTCTTAGTTTTAAATAAGAAGATATATTTACATTGTGTTTGAATGAAATTGTTGTTTTTAACATAGAATAAACACTCCATAAAGTTGACGATTTCATCATTTTTTCTGCACTTAAATGATCAAAATACGCTAATAAAACATTTTCAGAAAGTGAATGTGCCCTTCTTAAATCTTTCCAATCAATAAACTTCCTGTACGTAATTTCGTATTTCTCTTTTGATAAAGTTGGCATTAATTCAATAGTTTTATTATGTGCCGAATTAATTATTTTGGGAGGAGTATTATTATCCTCATTTTTGTCGTAGTCACTTAAATCACTCATTGTTTTTCACTAAAAACTTGATAAAAACAATTACTTTAATTAAACAAACAGAAAATTAGTTATGTTAAACAACTAATCGTACGATAAGGTGAAGAATTATGAAACCCGCATGCACAATGAATACAACTACAAAAAGAATCACTTTCTACGCATCTAAACAGAGATAAAATGTTTATATTCCATATCAATTGTAGATAAAATTATTATCCTTATTCATGGTTATTTGTTATCTTGTTTTAACAGAAATACCGGGTATTCCTTGTGTCAGAACGTAGGAATATACCAGGAACAATGTTATACATTTTAATAGACAATAAAAACAGAAACCCCAATAATCTAAACAATTCAGAAATTGGAACAGGCCATGGAACCAATTTGTTTTGGTTTTCCAGAGTTCTACTGTATACTAATCTGGCTGTAATTACTGCTGTTATTTTAAATTGAATTTTAATTTTGGATTCAGCTAAAGTGAATTAATTACATACTAAGCTATTCATTTGTTTGTTATAATTTTTCTACAGTGTTTATTATTTTCAATTATTTGTTGAGCGTTTTAATTTGATGATAGTAATAATAATTATAATAATCCATGGCACAACAGCCTGAAGGGCTTATATAACCATGTTAGTAATGGACACAGGGTTACCATGTCTCTCCGTCAGCTGTAAGCACCATAAAATGGATGCCATTTGGTTTAGGCAGCTACCCATTGATGTGGCAATGCTGAGTGAACACTGAGAGTGGGGCTCCTTGTTAGAGTTCAAAATCATACCTGGACATCCTGCGTGAAGCTCAGCTGGGAGTTAAACCACATCTATCTCCCAAGATACCTCTGAACTCAGTGGTTAGAGGAAAATACAGGGTTGCGTTTTTATCTTTCTTTCTCCTTCACCTTTGTGGATTGCGTTTAATGTCAACTTTCTTAATTTTAATTTGTATTTTTCTTTTGCTGTTTAAATAGGTTGAGATAGAATTCAGCTCAACTGGGATGTCAGTCACTAGACCAGAACTAGTCCAGAATGATGGAAGCATTCATAAGGAATTCTCCGGAGATCTTCACGAACTTATTGGTATAATTACCTCTTCATTTAGAATATGATATAATTGAGGGTTTGCTTTATCTTCTTAACCCTCTTCTTAAGAATTAATATTACATGGTATCTTACCTATACCTATGGTTTGTACACTGTGAACAGTGTTTTTGTTTGAAGGTTCCCAGCTGAAAGACGATCAGAATCATGAACCGACTATGCAAGCGCGTCATCACGGTGGTGCAGGTAACGGAGTAGCTGTTCATCATGCAGTTCTCACTCCTCTTGAGATAGGGATGTATGTACTACTAGCTGCCTTCTGCTTCGCTATTGTTGTCTTCGTTGTATCCTGCGTTGTGTACGCTAGCAGGTAACTCATCATCTGGTCAATAGATAATGATGATTATTAAAATTCAAGTTTTAATTTTTGGTAGTAGTCATAGTCATACTACGGAAAGTTTAAATTTTAATTTAAATAAAATTATAATTATTATTAACACTGGAATACAGACAGAGAAAAATAAACTCCAGCACCGGGACTTGAAGGACGGGCCTCTACATTTCCAGTGTAGCGCTCTACCAACCATGATACCAGAGCGCTACACTGATGATTATTGATTTATTTTAATGATAGTGTTATTGATTTTTTTTTTTTTTTAAAGTAAGGCATATTAAGTTTAAGATTTTTTAGCCCCCTGATTATGTTATTAGTTCACTGAAATGAAACTCTTTGATTGGTTTATATTGCCATATCAACTCTTAAATATTGATTGTGGAAAAAATTCTTTCTTCACATTACAGTTCTAGAGAAAAAATTGATTTGAGATTTTTTAGAACCCCCTTAAATCTTGAGGTAGGGTATTGAATCCTCTAGAGTCTGTTAAATCCTGTTATTTACAATTTACTCGAGGATCTTAAATATATATATATATCTTATATATCTTAAATATATGCAAATATATGAAATACGCTGACCATACACAGTCAATAAGATAACAATGTTGTTGGTAAGAACATAGATTAGAGTAGAAGAATTATTGTTTTAAGGGTTAGTGCTTAGAGAGAAAAGCAGAATTACGAAGTTGTTAATTTAGTCAAGAGAAAAACTTGATCTGTGTATAGTCAAAGTATTATAATATATTGGTAGAATATTTTGAAAATATATTTTATTTTCACCAGTAAAATTTATACTAGGTGACCAATTTTGTCAGAAAGATTATCTTTCTGTATAGAGCCTTGATTGTATCCAATATTTATGTATATACTTTTAAGAGACTAGGGGGCTCTGCCGTACTCGTTTCGCTCGTCAGCCCCTGAAAAGCGGCCGCTGTCACATCGAGGCACTCTAGAGTAAAGCATTAAAATTGATCTCATGTTTCTTTTCAGTGATGACAAAAACACACATGCTGTAAAATATCACGTTAGCTATAGAAAATACTAAATAGGACTGTTGAGAAAGTCATGAGAATGAGAAGGGTGAGTTGAAGATGTGTGAATATAGTGTAGGAGAGTGGCTGAGGCAGTGGGGGTATGCACACTACTATCCCTTTCCTTTTCTCTCTGACATTCTTATATACCTACTCTCAAGTTCTCCCCACACCCCTAATCTCTCTTCTCAGACCAATATATCCCCCTCACTCTGTCTAAACACAGTTTAGTACGTCACTCTCAAGCTCCCTCTTTTCCCCCCGGACTAACCCCCCTTCTCTCCTAACTCGCTCTTTCACACAGTTTTGTATATCACTCTCACTGAACTCGTTTGTTTACAAAACTTTTTTTATAATATAGATAGATAATTATTATATATTATGGAAAGAGGTGATAAAAAAACTATGTTGATGTATTTTTAGGTTTAAGGCGGAAGTGGAACACCCTACACATCCCATAGCTCCACCAGCTCAAACAACTAACGCACATGACTGGGTGTGGCTCGGAAGAAACACCATGCACATCACGGACAACCCTTACCATCATCACCATGCTGTGCATCACCACCCAGTGCATCATCTCAGCACATCACCAAGGAACATCAACATACAGTCAGTAGACTGTTACCACTGCAGACTAGTCTATACGCATCTCATGTAATACCTCGCCCATTCATATGTTTCATTTTGTTTCATCACCTCAACCCTATGCACTTATCCCCTCTTCACTCTGTCGTCATAAGTTCAAATCATCATTTTAGAGATTGTACATGGCATTCTTTTATTCATTTAATTTTTTTTTAAATTCATTTCTCATATAAAGAGAAAGTATTGTGATGGCGCGAAAGTTCGATTTTGAGATTTTGATGGATTTACACGTTTTGAGGTCCCCTGAGTCCAAAAAAGTGGTTTTTAAAAAATGTCTGTCCGTCGTCTGTCGTCTGTCTGTGCAGACGCCTGGAGCCTAAACTACTGGGCCGATTTTGACGAAATTTGGCATAAATGTTCAGAAAAATCATACCCCGAGGCGAAATCGAGAAATGAATTTTAGCTCCAAATTTGGGGGCGCTACCCCCCAAAAACTCTGAAAAACGTGAAAAAAAAATTATTCCTCGAAAACGGTTCCGACGATTTTGATTAAAAATTTTTAAAATATAGTCCATTTAAATACGAATCTAACGATATAAGCCGTTTTCCTGGGAAAAATCTAGTTCCTGAGAAAATTTATTAAAACGCGGACAGAGAGAGCCCGGGTTCGATTCCCCGCCCGGGAGAAGTTATTTTTATAGTAAATTTTGATGAAATGTTCAGTAATAATCAAATCTGCATACAAAAACTAATAAATAGGTTAGTAAATATGAACTATAGTATATGAGAAAGTTTGTCTGAGTTGTCTCGGACCGATTTTTCTTTTTAAAAGAATTTTAAAAAGATTATTAAAAGAACTTTTTATATACTATGTTTTTAAATTTTCTGTCATAAATCATAAATTTGAAACCTATCAAAATGAAGATCGTAAAAATATGGGATATGTCAAAACAAATAAAATAACTTGCGGATTTTTTCCGAACTAACTTCACCTACAGCAAAATATGCTGAAAACTAATTAAATTCTGCCGAAAGCATTGTCATCGTGTTCTGGGCTATTCTTAAAGTTTCAAATGTCTAGCTACTCAGGAAGTTAGTTAAAAATCGATTGCAAGATTTGTACTGGACAAACAAAAAAGCAAGCAAGCTAATAAAAACGTATTCCTCAGTTAAATTAGAACTATAGTATGATAAACGATAGAATTTACCGGAGAATAGTTTGCTATCCACATACGACAATATGGTATTAGCCAGTAACTTCTTCATATTAATAAAATTCATTCTAAATTATTAAGTTATAAGTAATCATTCTTAAATCTCTTTTAGATAATTTTAAATGCTTATAATGACAGATTGAAATCACCATCTCATTTCATTTCATTTCATTACTACACATTCAAAATAGTATATTGCAGCAATTTAATCATTCTTTTACTTACGAATGATCTCAAGTTGGTATAAAAAAAGTTAACACAACGCTTCCGCTACCTTGGTAGACTCAGAAGTAAAAATAAATAGACAAATTTAGAATCACAGGAATCCAGTATTTTATTTTTTATTATAAAATAAATAAATTTATATCAAAATGAAATAAAAACTGTTTGATGAAAATACTGAACTTTTGTTGAATTGAAAATCATATAATTATGAATTTATATCTTGTTAATTTATCATTAAAATATTGAATTTTGGTAATTTTTATTGCAAAATAATCTATCAAATAAATACTTATGATATAATTGCTGCAATATGCTACGTACTAAGATAAGCCACTAAGCTCAGGTGAGTATCAGATAGTACAAAGTGCAAGAGAATTAGGAGCATGAATCACCTAGATATAGCTATAATTTATTAATAATGTTATGTCCTAAAAATATTTGTGTACGTTTTGTTAATAATTATAGTTGCTAGATTATATGTTTATTTTATGAAGCTGGCACATTATGACCGTGGTGCACTATTGTTAAGAAATCTACAGGGTGGGCCAAAAAAAAAACGGACTTTTTTGAACACTTATAGCTCAGCTTCTGTATAGATGGAGATGTGGGGTTTGCAGGGTCTGAAACTACATTCTTCTACTTTAAATTTCATGTCTATAACTTTAAAAACGATTGGGTGAAAGCCACGCAATGACAGTTTAAAATAGGGTCTTAAAAAAAGTTGTTGTCGGTAGTGATCTTTTCTGGTATTATAGTTTTGATAGAATAAATTATCATGTGGTAGGAGGGGGGGGGGGGGGGGGTTCTTGGGTAGTAAGTGGGAGCAGACCTTCAGTGTTATAACAAACAATGAAGATGGGTTAAGCAAAATTTTGCCTAAAATTAAAGATCAAAAACTAAATTACACGTTTATGCAAAATGTTACCCCGTCCTATCGCTCCTCGCAAACAATTCAATATTTGCGAGAGAATTGTCCAGACTTTAGGCAACATTGCGCTTAACACATCTTAAATGTTCTTTATAACACTGCGGGACTCCTCCCACTTACCTACAAGACCCCACAAGCCTTATATCTCTATCTACTACAGAAACTGAGCTACAAGTGTTCAAAAAAGTGCAGTTTTTTTTTGGCCCACCCTGTACATAAATTAATCTATTTCTAGAGTTAATTTCATTTGATAGTTGGACATAGTACTTCTACTAGAAAAGCATTTTTTAGAGAAGTTTTGCATCTCAATGCAATAATCTTAAACTAATAATGGAGCAATTCTAGTAATGGAGCAAAGTTATAAGCTGGAATTAGTATCTAGACTTTTATAAATCTGGAGAGCCAGCGCGGCGTGACCCCACGCGCGCGTGTGGGTTAAACCACGTCTGCTCGGCCATCACTGAATCACGAGTGGAACAAGATGGGGTTCGATTCCTTGCCGTGACACTCTGATTATATGGCTTACTATTGCTCACATCATACTCGCTTCGGCGGTGCAATGAACAAATGTATGATGTGTGAAGTGGCTGAAACTCTCTACCACGGGGCGTAAAAAGGGCCTAAGTGATGGCCTAATTGCAAGATTCGAACAAGTGGTTTGTCCTACCCGTTCTATTAGCAAGTACTAGACTACTACTACTTTATAAATCTGAATATCCCTCTTACTTCTACTAGGTCTCATTTGTTATAGGTTATTTTAAAATCCTTTTTTTTACATTCCTCAAATTTTTTCAGGTTGACTACGGCGGTAAAAACAAATTTAATTGAGCACTTTTTATTCTATCAAAAATTCTTTAAAGTTCCTTCTTATTTAAATGTTACTTTAAACATTAATAAAAACAATTAGTAGCAAATGTAAATGCATGTTAGCTAATGTGCAAATATAAAATTTTATATTGAATAGATGCACTAAATATAAAGGACATAAATCTCCAAAAAAAAAATAAAAAATACGTGTGGTGTAATAAAATATTTAAAAAAGTTGTTTGTCTCATTAAATAGATGAAGTTAGAATTTTTTCCCGTCCTAAAATTCTAATTTTATATTTGAAGCTTACGTTTACGCGAGCATTGCACGTGAACGCTTGGGTAACGTTGTCCAACAAACAGCCTAGGAATTGGTATAATGAACATTTGTACCAAATCTCAACTAACTCGGTCATCTTTTACTCAAGTTATCATCATTGGTAGATTTGGTGACGCTTGTTTGTGTGACGGTGATTTTGGTTGTTTTTTTCGGATTCACTNAAAATACGTGTGGTGTAATAAAATATTTAAAAAAAAAAAAAAAAAAAAAAAAAAAAAATCTTTTCATAATAAAATGTAAACAAACATATTATTTGCAACTTTCATGACCCCAAGGTCCCATCTTTCTTATACCTTACTTTATATTATATGTATATAATTATGTAATAAAATTCTATCTAATAATTTTTTCCAGGATATATTCTATTTAATATAATGAGCTTTTTTATATGGCAGACTTATAAAAAAAGAAAGTATAAAATTGTGCAACTTAATGTATATTTTTTAAACACTGTGATATGATACCAAATTTAAATATTTATAAAGTATGTTTTTGTTGTTATCTTTTTTAAAAAATGTATTCTGTCTTCCCTTTTGTCTTCATTTCATAAAACATACTTTCTTGTATATGAAATTACAAGGAATAAATTATAATATATACCATCTAAAGTTTTTCTTTTAACTGGATTTTCATGTATAACTTCAATATATGGTCCCTCCCCCTTTCAAAACAGATCCATTATGGGATTTTAAAAGAAATAAAAAAAAGAAACCCATTGAATTAAACCTTGTGGAGTGTTGAGTTCTTGAGTTGAGACCAATCCCAGCCCTGTAAAACAAAACTCTGATTTTCAGCAAAATATTTAAAGATCAGCAAAATGTTAAGGCTTTTGTCCCTGTTATTTAACTTAGTTAATAATCAGATGATCTTCATCAATACTCAAATTCTTGAAAATTTAAAAGTTTAGCTTGAATTTAAAATCAGGATTACGTTTTACAGAGCTGGGATTGGTTTCGTTCAATGAAGAAATAGGATTCTCTACAAGTTTTATAATAAGAAGCGTAGTTGGATGAACAAATAATTGCAAGATAAAAATAACTTTTTATTAACCTATACTACGTTTTTAAATTTTCTGTCATAAATAAAAAATTTGAAACCTGCCAAAAATGAAGATCGTAAATATGGGGATATGTCATAACAGATAAAATAACTTGCGGATTTTTTCCGAACTAACTTTCCATATAGCAAAATTTGCTGAAAACTAATTAAATTCTGATCAAAGATGGCTAAAAGAATTAAAATAATGCATTGTCATCGTGTTCTGAGCTATTCTAAAAGTTTCAAATGTCTAGCTACTCGGAAAGTTAGTTAAAAATCAATTGCGAGATTTGTTCTGGACAAACAAACAAAAGAAAAATCAAGCTAATAAAAACGTAGTAAAAAATAAGTATAATTTTTAAGGTTATTTGCAAATTTTAAAACGAAGATGTTCTACTCCTATGTCAAGTCAGCGTTCAATTTCCTAATATTAATAAAAATAATAATAAATAAATAATAATAATAATAAAACCTAAGTAATAATGATGACAATATTTTAAGCTAAGATCCTGAAGTGGTGAAATCTCATTTGGAGATACCATGTATATTTTTTGTTATGTCTGCCATATTGAAAACAGGTCATTTTCAGTTAATTATTTGTTAAACATTATTTATATTTTTTTATTTTCCCTATTTCTTTGACACATTCAACCATTTATTATTACAACATGTATATCAAGATTTGGAGTATTTTACCTTCCTTATCTAAAATGTTTTAACCGTATAATTAATATTCCTGATTATTAAACAGTTCTTATCTGAAAAATTTTGGAAAATCACCTGAACTTTTGGCCTTAATCATAATAAGATGATAATTTGACTGATTTTATTTCTGCATATTGAAGGCTTCAGACATTTGTAGTGGCAAAAATCAGTTCTAATTGATTTATAAGTAGGGAAATTGAACTTCCTCCCATTTACTGTTGCTGCCCTGTATTTATAACTTTTTTTTTCTTATTTTTAATCAGGCCGAAGTTAATTAATAGTTAATTTCTTTTATTGTATAGATTTAAAATTTTCTTCCTAACACTTATTTTGCTTAATTTTTATCATTATGGGTTATATATTGAATATTTACACTAGGTCTTTATGATTACTGCTGCCACCTTCTGGCATGTGCCTAGAATTTTGTAATAATTAAGTATATCCCTGCTAAAAGGCTCCAATTTTGAAATGCTTAAATGAACTACATACTTGCATTTATTTTCATTCAATGTTCTGTTCTATACATATATTGTCTATCATTATGTAGAAGCCAAAATTTTAGAAACTCCATCTCATAATAACCAATACTCAAGCATTCTTAACAAATCATCTGTATCTATAATTAGATTTCATTAGTAGTTTCATACGTAGTTATAATTTATTTTATTAACTTTTTATAATAGAATTNAGATTCAAAAAAAAAAATAAAAAATACGTGTGGTGTAATAAAATATTTAAAAAAGTTGTTTGTCTCATTAAATAGATGAAGTTAGAATTTTTTCCCATCCTAAAATTCTAATTTTATATTTGAAGCTTACGTTTACGCGAGCATTGCACGTGAACGCTTGGGTAACATTGTCCAACAAACAGCCTAGGAATTGGTATAATGAACATTTGTACCAAATCTCAACTAACTCGGTCATCTTTTACTCAAGTTATCATCATTGGTAGATTTGGTGACGCTTGTTTGTGTGACGGTGATTTTGGTTGTTTTTTTCGGATTCACTCCCAGGCTCCACAGGCTCCAGAACGTGCCATAAGGAACTTCATTCCAAAAAAAAAAAAAAAAAAAAAAAAAAATTTATTAAAAAAAAAATAAAATAAAAAAATGTGTGGCCCTTTTTACAATTGTACCAAAGTGTTACTTCCAAATGAAGAACTAACTTTCAATAAGAAAATTTTAATTAAGGATATTAAAATAAATTTGGCCAAAATATCTATGAGGTACAAACATTTTTCCAAAAAAAAAAAAAAAAAAAAAAAAAAAAAAAAAAAAAATCAACTAATTTTCATTTTTAAGATAAATAAAACAATCAGATAAACCTAGTTATTCAAATTTTGGAATATTAATTTATTTTGTCTATTACTTTTCAACATTGCTAACTGAGTTAGCTGTTGTGAGTAATTTTTTATGTATTTTCAAGGCAGTGAATAATTCTAAAATGGTAAAAGTGATCAGTTCAAACCCTTGTAGAAAATATTTTGATACATACTAGTTTTATCTCGTTTATTGATAAGATGGTGAGATCAGCCAATAGATAATTGTTTAAAGTGGTCAGATGGTGAAATCAGCCAGCAGATTAGTGTTTAAAGTGATCAGGTGGTGAGATCAGCCAATAGATTATGGTTTAAAGTGGTCAAAATCAGATCCAAATTAAAATATTTCATTATTTCAATTTTACAATTGCTCTTCCGGTGAAACAACAACATAATTGCATATTTTACAGAAAAGCTTAACAAAAAAAAGTAAATTGTGTTTGAAGTATTCAACATACAAGCTATTATTTGACGTATCAAGTTTTCCAGATACTAGTGACATGTTTACCTTAATTTCATCAAAGTTTCTGTTATGTTGTTGTTCCATCAGAGGAGTTTTAATTATGTTTGAGACTTTTTTACAACCATTAGTGCATTTCATCTCTAGTGGGAAAATATCTCTTAAATCTATGTGTAAAGGTGCGTTTACACCTGAAACTTCTCTCCGACAATAAATGTCAAGTGTCAGACTGAAATTGCTTTGAGTGTTTACATCTGAGAGAAATTGCTTGAAATATATGTCGGAGATATATTTTTCAGGTTCTCACAATGCTTAAATTTGCAATAAATGTACGAAAAATATAATAATCGGTGTTTACATCTGTTGTTATAGAAGTGTCGACAGTTATAGCTGAGAGTAGAAACATAAATCTCAGACATAAATTTTTCGGTGTTGACACTACTGAGGTATGTCTGACATAAATGTCATGCAATAAATGTCAGGTGTAAACGCACCTTAAAAATAAAAATTTTATAGGAGAGCCAAAAGAAATTCTCATTGTTTATGAATACCTCACTTACGAAGTATTTCATATTTATTTTTATTTAATTGTTTAGTTATATTTATCGCATAGGAGATTTTACTATCTATAAGAAGGGTCATTGTTTGATAAAAATCATCCAAAACCTCATTTTCACTAAATATTTACAAATACAGTAGAACCTCGCTTACACAACCCTCAATAACACGACAACCTCAATTTCAAGTGTAATTTTCTAATCCCTTTGAGATTGCCATTGCACATAATGTTAAATTAAACTCTATAACGCGACTATTATTAACCAAACAACCTCAATAACACGGATTTTTTCCAATTTACAACATAACTCAGAACCTCTATTTCAAGTCGTATTGAGAAGTCAACCTCTATAACGCGACTCTATACAGGAATGGGTCGACCTTGAACTAGTCTAGACTTGAAACCCCCACCCTACCCCGCTCCCAACATTCTATTAACCTCGATAACACGACTGATAGCCAAAATAACCTTGATAACACGACTGTTTCACTTATCCCCTTCTTCACACACTCCTTCTTCCCCCACTTCTTATCGAGGCTCTACTGTAGGAGGTTTTCCCACGAACTACAATTTTTAGATCTAATACAATTCAAGAGATCATAAATATTGTTGTCGATTGATCAATTTGTTTGTTTGTTAATTGTTAGTGATGATGAAGCGGCAGAGCCTCCCGAGGTGCCACCACATAGGCCGGGTGCGCTAGACACATATAGACCTCCTGTGCCTCCTCACAGAGCACCATCTGCTCAGCAGCCTCCCCTTCCCAAGAAACACCATCACCACCATCATCACCGCAGGAGGTAATATCTACACCAAACTGCAACACATGCTTTGTCCAAGTTATGGTGTCCAACAACCGATTAACATTTATAGCTTAAAAGTAAGAACTTAGTTCCATAATCAGTAGATTTATTAATCAAATTCAAGGATGCCTAAGGTTTGGTTTCCTTGACATTATCATCTGCTCGTAAAAATGTGCTTCATGTAGTGATTTCATAGCTTTTTATCTATGTAGTATTTTAAGGAACAACATTGAAAAAGATATTGGATGTAAAATATGCCTTATGTATTAAATTTAGGTTAACTGATGTAGAGAATGTCTGAAAATTGTTTAACTCAGAAAATAGGGATCGAATGATAATCTCATGTGAGGCATTGAGGTGTGTTTACACTTGACATTTATTGCATGACATTTATGTCAGACAGAAATCTCAGTAGTGTAAACACCGAAAAATGTATGTCTAAGATTTATGTTTTTACTCTCAGCTATAAGTGTCGACGCTTCTATAACAACAGATGTAAACACCGATTATTATATTTTTCTTACATTTATTGCAAATTTTAGCATTGCGAGAAGTTTCAGACATATATCTCCGACATAAGCCTCAAGCAATTCCTCTCAGATGTTAACACTCAAAGCAATTTTTGTCTGACACTTGACATTTATTGCCGGAGAGAAGTGTCAGGTGTAAACGCACCTTTTAGTAACTTCATCACTTTCAATGAGATTTATCTCTGAAATAAGTTCAAAATTTTAAGTTTATCTAATCTTAAATACATTCTCCTTCAGTACATCTACATTTTTCAGATTCTGCCTACAGAAGCTTAATCTTGTTTACATTTAATTTTGCTTCCTTAACCCTTTAATTACTAATGGTAGTTTTTTTATTTATGTCTCTAAATTGCCTTTTATTTTTGTAAAATAAATACATGCTTAACAAATTTAAAGTTCCATCTTCTTCCCTCAAACAGTGCCAGGCTACAAATGTCAAAAGCTACAATAACAGTCATAAAATCACTTAATCTAAAAACTTCTTCTGATTATCCTAAAAATGTTATTAAAGGAGAAAAATATAAGCCAGGCTAAAAAGATAAATAGTTCTGTAATATACAGGGTGTTTGGTCGAAGATGTAACAAACGAAGAGGACAGATTCTACTCATCATTTGCAACAAAAAACACTATATATACCATGGGTCAATTCTCAATAGTTTCGCCACTATAATTTTTTTTTGTTATTTTCCAAGGTACGTCCATTTTACTTTAAAAAATCGATTGCTGCACCTAAAATATTGATGATAGAGCTGAAATAAAGGTACCGTTGGAAAGAAGAGAAAATTTCAGTTTAGAAAATGTCTATTTCAAATGCCTTAAAGGAGCAAAATATATCCATAAATGTCATTTTATTGTTAATTTTATCAAAAAAATTAAAATTTATTTTTGTTTAAGCCTGTAATTTAGCCAAAACGGCATGAGCTACAGTTTGCCAAATTTCAGTAAAACTTCTCCATTTATTCCCCTTCAATTTAAGTACCATAACACTATTAGTTGATATGCAATTTTTTTGAGCTATGATTGAGTTTTTG
>KZ652152.1:167822-184199 GCA_001010745.2 Gerris buenoi
TACCAACCATTGTTCTTGTCATCTGGCATTGTGCGGAGACTAGCTTCTCGTCTAATTTTTGGGTTAAGGCCCAGGTCTGGCTTCCATATAGAATGGCTGGGAATATGCAGCTTTGCAATGTTCTAACCTTAATGTTCTCGGATACGCACCCTTTAAAAATTTTCTTAAGAGACCAGAATTTTCTCCATCCAATACTAATTCTTCTTTTTATCTCATTATTCATTGATTCGTGGAGTGAAATCAGCTGACCAAGATATACGTATTCCTTGACATTTTCTATAACCCCTTCTTCCATCTCTAGTGAGTCTTGGGTTATGTTGGACATTACTTTCGATTTCGTCCAGTTGACTGCCAGTCCATATTTTTTACATGTTTTTAACAGACTTTTTACCATGTATTTCATTTCAGCTTCATCAGCAGAAAAAAGAAGCACATCGTCTGCAAATCTTAGATTATTTAGCTTTCTTCCGTGTAAATCTAGACCTAACTTGCTCCATGCTAGTTCTTTAAAAGCCTTTTCTAGCACACAGTTAAAGATTATGGATGACAGTGGACAACCTTGTTTTACCCCTCTCTCTGTTTTAAATTTCTCTCCATCTTTCTCAAGGGCTATGTAAGCTTCGCTATTTTTATATATTTCTTGTATTGCCTGAATATATGCTTCTTTTACTCCGGCTTCTCTTAGTGCAATCCATATCTCTAAATGTACGAGAATCATCATAAACATAATTTACATAGTTTTAAACTATTGTCTAATATTTATAGCCAATAATATTAAGTATAACAAATTAAAATTACTTATTCTTTCAACTCTCTTTTAGATGACATGTCTCCACTTAGTTTATTTATGATCTTTATTTTAATCTTAATTAAATAATGTCTTCAATAAATATTATTGGATGGAGAACGAATAGATGTTTAGTTCAAGATGTTGATGAACAAAACTGAAATATTTTGTGGTTTGGGCTGAACTACAGTATATAGCCCCTTCTGATAACACTGTCGACCTCTTTCAAGACTGTATATCAATATATACAGTAGAGCCTCTGTAAGAAGTGTCTCAAGGGGATTAGGGAAACAGTCTTGTTATCGAGGTGCTCTTTTTGTTGAGGATTGTGTTATCAAGGTTATTTTGGCTATCAGTTTTGTTATCGAGGTTAATGGGCGGTGTTTTCAAGTCTAGACTTGTTCAAGGTCGACCCTTTCCTGTATAGAGTTGCACTATAGAAGTTGACTTCTCAAAACGACTTTTTATAGAGGATCTGAGTTAGGTTGTGAATTGGAAAAAATCCGTGTTATTGAGGTTGTTTGGATAATAATAGTCGCGTTATAGAGGTTAATTTAACATTATGTGTTATGGCAATCTCAAGGGGATTTGAAAATTGCACTGGTAATTGAAGTTGTCGTGTTATTGAGGGTCATGTAAGTGAGGTTCTACTGTATATCATATCCGTTAAACTCTTTTGCACTTCGATTTGGACCTCTACATGTAGTCCAGGCAAATTAGTAAAAAAATCAGCAAATGGAGGAAATAATTTATAAAGTTTTGAAACTTTGTGAAAACACTCTTAAGGGTTGTAGTAGTAAGAAACATCAAAGATCCCCCCCTCTTGGGGGGACGCTTCCCCCCCTCCCCCCTTCATAAAGTCCAAATTTGACTTATTTTTCACTTTTTACGCAAAACGGTTTATTTTTTTTGAAGAGAAGTGTTATTACAAAAAATATTTCTCACATAATTCTGCACAATAAAGGTCCTATGCATGTTTGAAGTGAGACATTCCGTTTTAGAGATATTTTAGTTGGAATAAGATAAATAATCGTATTTTGCGAACCAACATATTAAAAAACAACACTTCTGATTTTAATGAAATTTGGATGCTAGGTCATACTTAGCCCATTGTTGATTCCATATAAGTTTTAATTTTCTGCGCCCATTATTTTATCTAGCACATGCGCACAAACATACATTTACTTAGACCTGAGAAATAGTTTTTGAAATAACACTTCTCTTCAAAAAATAGACCATTTTGCGTAAAAAAAAGTAAAGTTCCCCCCAAGAGGGGGAGGGGAACTTTAGTGTTTATTACTACTACATCCCTTAAAAGTGTTTTCACAAAGTTTAAAAACATTATAAATTATTTCCNAAAAAAAAAATCGAAGAAGCAGAAGAATTATTAAATGTATGCAATTGTAATATATTATTTTAATTGTACCTTAATATTATAAGAAAGATAAGGAAGAAATATATATATATTATAAAAGTGACGAAGGAATACTGTAGTGTTGTAATTTTATTCAAAATACCTTTTTTCATTGGTAGTATAAATATTGAAGATGTTTGGAGCAGCTAAACACCAGGAATTAACACCTGCTGAGATGCGGTGAGTAATTCAACACAGCAATGAGCATTGCAATGTGACTCCAACCGTTGATGCCCGTTTATTATCTTAGGTTTGTTCCAACCACACTTCAAACTAGTTTTAAACTGTACGATGCATGTACATTAGCAAAAAACGTTCAAGTGTGGTCCAATGCGCATGCGTCGGACAGTTTCAAACCAGTTTGAAGTGTGGTTGGAACAAATTTCTTAATTTCTTGTTCCTATCAAGATTTTGTGAGACTTCCTCATAGTTTAAAATTATTAGTTACTAAGAACTTTTTTTTATCGTGTTTCTTTCAATATAAGGATAGCTTGATTCAATTGATGGAGTTGTGACTGCTAGCTAAATATCTGTCTCTGTAAATTACGATGCCTATGATAAAAATAAAAAAAAATTGTTAGTATTTCTTCTTTCTTGTCCCTAATTTATTTAATACTTTTTTGAGGAATCGGTCATTTAGGGTAGATAATAATTGAAACAAATTACATTTCAACAATTAAAAAATTGTTTATTTGATGCAGGGCTTTGTGCTAGATTTAATTATATTTTTGAAGTGACACTTCTTTGGCAGCGGTAGAGTAAATTTTTTCATCTAGTGAAATCATGAAACGAAGTTTGCGATTCGAGACTCATCCAAGTGTAACATTTTTACACATTAATTGTTTATATCTATTTAAAGACCAGCCAATCAAAACAAACATTTATTTTTATTGGAATAAATGTTGTTGCCTTAGCGTAGCAGTATTTATTTTTTATTTTTTTCAATTAAATTTCCCATAACCATTTCTTAATCCTGAAAAAATAAATACGTCAAAAAATAAAAATAAAAGAGAGCAATGCATTCTAGAACTTAAGTTTCATTTCTAATGCATGAGAGCCTCACACATTTTTTTTTGTTTATTATCTTTCTGGAACTAAAACACATTGAACTATGTGACTTGGTTAGCCATAAAAAGTAGCAGCAGTTTGGGGCTAGATCAAGTACCAGGAGAATGTACATAGAACAGGTGAGATCAGGAAATTCTATTGACTTTTCAATTTTAATCTAACCTTGTCAACAGATCTAATTCAGGAAATATAGACAGTTTTTCACCACAAACAATTCAGAAATTCTGACAGAGTGGATAATATCCAGTCTGTAATAGTACATTACTCGTCGAGTGCGGAAAGTAGCGTGGAGTTTGTACCCGAGCGATAGCGAAAGATAGTAAAACCACACAAGCAAAGCAAAATGCCATTTTCGCACGAGTTGCATACCGTACTTTATCTATGATTGTTAGATTTTAATAATAAATACAGCAAAAAATAAACTTCCTGCATGTAAGTTCATATTTCTCTTTTCACAAAGATGGTATTAATTCATTAGTTGTATTTTGTGCCGAATTAATTATTTCGGTAGGCGTATTATTCTCCTCATATTCGTCATAATCACTTAAATCCCTAAATCTGACATTGTTTTTTCACAAAAAAACTCGATATAAACAGTTACTTTAATAAACAAACAGCAAATTGGTTGTGTTAAAAAAACAAACTCGCTAATCATGTGTAAAAGTGAAGAATTCTTCTTTTTTACCGCCCTAGGGCAGTAAAGAAGAGGAATTCTTCAGAATTATGAAATGTGTATGTGCAATGAATACAAGTATGTAAAGAATCACGTCCTATGCATCTAAACAGAGACACATTGTTAATATTTTGTATCAATCGTAGATAAATGTTGTTTTTCTTTCAGTATTGATAGGTCATCAGTGTGTGATTAAACTTGGTATAAACATATATTTTTCATCCCCCTGGTCTCTATATCTGGTATGGTTTTATCTCTTAATATTTATTTTCGATAATATATGCTCTACTTTTTAAGCTAAATTCCACTTAATTACTAATTTATTCTGTGATATTAAAAAATGTATTCATTATTTTCATACAACATTTTAAATGAAAACATACCAAACATGCACATCGAAAAGAGACAAAATTAAATAAAAAGAAAGTCTATGTAAAAAATAATCTTAAAATAACCTGGAATATAAATTAAATAACAGCAAAATGTTTAACCTCTATGTGCTGCGTACTTTCTAAGTCGGAAAATATTTTTAAATTTAAACATGCAGAGTGATTTGGGAAGGAAAATGCTTGACTTCGAGAGGAACAGAGAATTGAGAGGTGGGACAGACAAACAACATTATTTACTTGTACTGGATAAACTAGACCTAGACCTAGTAGAACTTACTCGGACAGTGGGAAACTTGGCTAAACCTATGATCTCACAATTTATTACGCAATACATTCCAATGAGTTCGGCATCAAATAGATACTTTTTACTTTATCATATAAAGAGAAAGTATTGCGTAAAAAAAAATAGTTTTTGAGATTTTGATGGATTTACATGTTTTGAGGTCCACGGAGTCCAAAAAATAATTTTAAAAAATGTCTGTTTGTGCCGACGCCCGGAGCCTAAACTAGTGACGAAATTTCGCATAAATGCTAAGAAAAATCATATCCTGAGGAGAAATCGAGAAATGAATTTTAGCTCATAATTTGGGGAAGCTAACCCCCAAAAACTTTAAAAAAAAAACCCTCAAACGGTTTCTAAAATGTTCTAAAATGTAGTCCATGTAAATACGAATCTAACAATATAAGCCGTTTTCCTGCGAAAATCTAGTTCCTGAGGAAATAGCGTTAACCGTAGACAGAGAGAGCCCGGTTTCGATTCCCCGCTGAGGAGAAGCTATTTCGAAGATAAATTTTGATAAAATGTTCAATAATAATTAAATGTACCAATAAAAACTTATAAATGAGAAACACTGGGCTAAATAATTATGAACTCGTATATGAGAAAGTTTGTCTGAGTTGTCTTGGAAAGATTTTTTACGTGTTTTTGTTGAGATACTCCTTTACTTAATGCACTATTATAGGTATGCAATGCAGTTATGCGTGCATTTTAATAAACATTTTTATAACTGTGTTTATAACTGTGTCCTTAAAGAGCTTTCCAACGACATGCATCATGAAGGACATATTATTGGACCATTTCTGTGGTTGGTCACTATGATCAACCACAGGAACAAAGTTTAATTGGGGGGGGGGGATATAAATTGTGTCATATTCTCTAACTGTGGGTGAATGTATCGAGTTTGTTATCGGTCTTATTGGATAGTTGATAGTTTTGTTTTTATTGATCTATTTATATATTATTTAGCTCTGAGTTTACGTACCCAATTCTATTATATTTTACATTCTCGTTTACTTTACGAAACGGAAACAGGCGATGAGAAAGTAAAAACTTATCTCTGGTAAAAACATCACTGGAATTTTTGTGGTTAAGATTTTGGCCATATTTTGCTTCTATTGATAACCTTTTCATTAGATAACCCGTATTATATCCTTAAAATTTTAATTTTTGTTATAATACAATAAAATCAATATTACTAAAAATATTATATCTTTTTTTTTGATCGATGTATTTATTTATTTAATTCAGTTATGTTTGCGTTTGCGTAACAATCCCATCTTCATTTTTACATTTTCATTAGTTTATAGTTTATCGGAGCTTTTAGTTGTATAGCTTTTCTTTTTTTTTAATTTTGTGGCAAATATCTGTTTTTAGTTATTTTTGTTTGTTATTAAATATTTTTTAAGTTATGTTTCTTTTTTAGTCAAAATCAAGTTTCCTCAAAATATTTTCTTGTTGTAAGATTCGTGTTATTTAATTTGATATGATATTGGTATATTAAACATTTTTCAATGACGTTACAATAACATTATTTTATACAATTTTGGTCTGCTTATCTTATTTACTCTACGCGTACATTCGACTTAACAATAAAAATATGAGTTCGTTATTTTTAAGAGTTAGATTAGTTAACTCGTTTAGTTCGAGATATATTTTAAAAAGGACGTTTACTAGATCATCTGGTAAGTTGTAGAATTTTATTTTTATGTTTAATTTTTTTTGTAAAATTAACTATACCTAATTGAATGTTTTGTCATTGATCAACTTTTGCGATAGTATTGTCACAAAAAACATTGTGAATGTCTATAAATGTAGGAGAATCATCATAAACATAATTATTATTATTATTATTATTACAGCTTTATCGACACTTTTTTTAAAAAGCAAAAGCCTCCCAATTTAGGGGTAGTTGTAAGGTTATTATATGTTCCATAGTACTACTTTAATTGACTTTTAATTGTCTTCTTTCAACTTTGCCTATCTACAGTAGCCCTATGCCATAGCTTTCCTAGTCTTTCTGAGAATTCGTCTGCCCATCTTCTTGCTGGTCTTCCTCTCTTCCTAATCTGTCCATATGGGGTCCATTCTGTCGCTATTCTCGTCCATCTTTCTGTGTCCATCCTGTACACATGTCCAGCCCATTTCCACTTCATTTTGTGTCCTTCTCTCATTAAACTTCTCCCTCCATATCTTTTTATTATATCTTTGTTCTTAATTTTCTCCCTCCTGTTTATACCAACCATTGTTCTTGTCATCTGGCATTGTGCGGAGACTAGCTTCTCGTCTAATTTTTGGGTTAAGGCCCAGGTCTGGCTTCCATATAGAATGGCTGGGAATATGCAGCTTTGCAATGTTCTAACCTTAATGTTCTCGGATACGCACCCTTTAAAAATTTTCTTAAGAGACCAGAATTTTCTCCATCCAATGCTAATTCTTCTTTTTATCTCATTATTCATTGATTCGTGGAGTGAAATCAGCTGACCAAGATATACGTATTCCTTGACATTTTCTATAACCCCTTCTTCCATCTCTAGTGAGTCTTGGGTTATGTTGGACATTACTTTCGATTTCGTCCAGTTGACTGCCAGTCCATATTTTTTACACGTTTTTATCAGACTTTTTACCATGTATTTCATTTCAGCTTCATCAGCAGAAAAAAGAAGCACATCGTCTGCAAATCTTAGATTATTTAGCTTTCTTCCGTGTAAATCTAGACCTAACTTGCTCCATGCTAGTTCTTTAAAAGCCTTTTCTAGCACACAGTTAAAGATTATGGATGACAGTGGACAACCTTGTTTTACGCCTCTCTCTGTTTTAAATTTCTCTCCATCTTTCTCAAGGGCTATGTAAGCTTCGCTATTTTTATATATTTCTTGTATNGGGGGGGGGGGGGGGGGGGGGGGGGGGGGGGGGGGGGGGGGGGGGGGGGGGGGGGGGGGGGGGGGGGGGGGGGGGGGGGGGGGGGGGGGGGGGGGGGGGGATTAGGGTTAACAAAATTGAATTCAAACCCAAAAATAAACATATTTTTGTTGAACGTTAAAAATTACGCAAATCACGTATTATTTGGATATATCAAAATATTGATATATCCAATGGTGTCATTAATACAATCAATAGTGCCGATATCTGACATCTGCTAGGGGCCATATACTGTAGTTCTACTGTGCTTTGTTTTCCTTCTTCCTAGAAAACATGTCGAATGAAGGCTTCTTATTTTATGAATAGTTTCCTAATTCAAGTTAACGACTCCAATTCTCTGAATACATGATATTAGTCTTAAAGTTTATAGTTTAATTTCATTATAACTATTCACAAATAAGTAGGGTAGGTAAAAAAAAAAAAAATAGTTGCAAATCAATTCTTGCATCTAGGGGAAGTGGGAAAAGTCAAGGATTGACTTAAATATAATATAAAGGCTGATTTTCAAGTCACTTGGTTACCCAATTTAGGATGAGTAACCATGTAGCACCCACAAAGGGGAGTAGGAACCTTCTCTTGACTGTTCCAGGGACTAACATATAATATGATGTGGACTAGCATATACTATGTTTCCATGATGTTTAAATACGGATTGAATCCTGATTCGGGATTTAACCAGGTTTGTTATGTTTGTTTTTTTAAAAAACACAACTTAAAATGACAAATAAGGTCCTCCGCACAAGGAGCAACTCAAAACAAACTCAGCTGGAAACTCCAGTCATTTTTGGGTTGACAGAAAGTAAACCCAGTTTGTAATGAGTTGCTCTGTGTGCGGTGTCCCATTCAATTACACAGGTTGAAACTCATAGTCAACTGGTTTGTGATTTGAGTTTGTAATCAGTTTGTTTTGAGTTGCTCCGTGTGCGGAGGGCCTAAAGGTTATATTTTTGGTTGAGTGGAGTGGTGTTTTGACAGATTTGACTAGATTCGCCAGAATATCTGCTAGGGGCACTCAAATTCACACTCTGAACATGTTAGGATCCAGTTATGGTGTTTCCATTCCAGAATTTAGTGTATTGTATCTCGATCTAAATCTATTCAATCCGTATTTAATCTAGGTTTCCATGTACTAAATTCTATTGAAATACCATGGAAACGTAGTAATAATGATGGAGAAAGTCCAATACTGCCTTATTTAAATTGAAGCCAAACTAGATTATATTCCCTGGCCAGTGATTAGAATCACTTGATTAAATATTAAGAAAAATATGTACAGATAAATCTACTGCTAACCAAATCAGGTTCAGACTCGGAAAACAAGGGTGAGAATTAAGATTGTACTTTATACCTTGGGTATAGTAGAAGCAACTAGTTGAGCTCATAGGGTAGGGGAGACTTTACCAGAGTTTAGACCATTCTTGTTTCAGATTATGAATGTTATAATCTGTGCACAAGGACTGGAGTTTATTCTTGTTTATAAAACCTTTTTATTGTTATATATATAAGGTTTGTTCCAACCACACTTCAAACTAGTTTGAAACTGTCCGACACATGCGCATAAGCAACAAAAGTTCAATTTTGGTCCGTTGCGCATGTGTCAGACAGTTTCAAACTAGTTTGAAGTGTTGTTGGAACAAACCTATAAATACTTCTTGTCTTTGCTCCTTGTTTGTTTTACTTCTTGTTAATTTATTTATTTTGATTTGAATTTAATTATTAAAGTGTGTCGATTTTATTTGGTTCCGTGCATTGTTGGTTTAGTTAGTCTAATTGTAGCCGTCATTCTTGGCTACAAGATTCTAAATAAGTTTCCTACTGTTTAATTTGACGTAATATGACCGACCAATGAGAGAAGACTTTGCGAAAGCCTTTCTGGGGGTGCATTGTTTTGCTTACTAAAGTGTTTCTTAATTTTTTTTCATGTTTAAAAGTTTTTTCATGTTAAAAAGCAGAACCACGGGCCTCTAAATTTCCAGTTTAGCGCTCTTACCAGAGAGGCCTTTAGAATGAATTTCTAAGTGATTGTACAAGGTACAGGTACTAATTGGTTACTTTATAATTATAAGCGATAATTCTCGTTCTTGTTATATTGTCGTTAATGTTGACATCTAGACTTGTAGAATATTAGGTATCGTAATTGACAGAGGAAATTATTCTTCAGTGTAGCTCATTTGGTAATAGAGCTAAAGTGGAAATTTAAAGGGCCGTGGTTCGAGTTCCGGCACTTAAGTCTATTTTTCTCTGTCTATCTCCCATTGTTAATAATACATAATTATAATTTTGCTTTACATATAATGTTAGTATAATGTCTCCACTCCCATTCTAAAATATTTGAAGAAATGTTCCTTATCATCATTTTATAATTGCTCGAACAAGTGGTAATAATCCCCTTATTCAATTCATGACTTATTCATTTCATGAACAGCATTTCTTTCATTTTGTTTTAATTTTTAATGAAGACTCTTTGTTTGCCTTAAGAGCTATATCTTCATTAGACAACTCTTGTTTACGACTGGTCGTATTTTTATATGGCTCCACAGTGGCTATCACCTGCTATCCTCTTGCTGAAATGTCATGAGCCTATTATCAGTCTGAACCTGATAGAGGTGGGTCAAAAAAAGCAGAACAGCTCACAATAACATGTTATTGGAGAATAACAGTTTATCCAATAACATGTTATTGAAAAAGTCCTGTTATCGAATAATAGTTTACATTATAACAGCTCAGATAACAGAACAGATTTGATAACAATAACAGATTTTTTTGTTATTATTATTTTATAACAGAATGGAATCAATAACATTTTAAGTAACAAGAACAAGATGCAATGAGCTATTATCTGTTATTGTTACAGGATAACTCTTCATTGCTGTTATTGTTACAGGATAACACTTCATTGCTGTTACTGTTATAGGATAACACTTCATTGCTGTTATTGTTATCGTTTCGTTAATTTTATCCTGATTCTTTCTTTTCTCTGCCCTGTTTCTGTTATCAAAGTTTAAATATTTTATAATAAACATCAAAGATTTCGCTGTTGTAGGGTAGAGATCGGTTATTACTTGGATGAGACCCTTGTTCTGCTCCGAGTCCCTATGTCCCTCACCTTATGGCTTAAGGGTATTTATTACCTATATCTATCTGCGTTGCATTAGTGTGAACTCTAACTCATCTTTGCCTTACCTATCCAGTGTCTCGCCTCTCTTTGAAGCAGCTCGCCTTTCCGGGTATCTGGGATACACTCTATCTCCAGTTCTACTACACAGATTGTAATTATATTACACCTCTCTACGACGTCACATTACTCCAACTATTTTTGACGGATCATCAATTATTATTAACTTTTATCGGTTTCAAAAAGGTTATTTAATTTCATTTTGCTTGTCGGTTTGTTCACGTTTTAAGATAACAGAACACTAATAACATGTTACCGCCATATAACTGTTATTACCCACCTCTAGAACCTGATTCGGAGCCAGCATGCCTTTAGTATAGAAGGGGAGGCAGATTTTAAAACCTAAATTTGACGTTGAGTAAAATTAATATTTTTCATCTCTTTCTCAATTCCTTTCTACTTACCTACTTAGTAGGTAAGTGGCAGGAGTCCCTCAGTGTTATAACAACATTGAAGATAGGTTAAGCACAATTTTGCCTGTAATTAAAGATCAAATGCTAAATTACACGTTTATGCAAGATGTTACCCTGTCCCATCACTCCTTGCAAACAATTCAATACTTGGAAGAGAATTGCCCTGACTTCAGGCATATAACATTGTGCTTAACAAATCTTCAATGTTTATTATAACACTGAGGGACTCCTCCCACTTACTTACTAAGATCCCCCTCCTCTCCCTAACAGTAATTTATTCTATCAAAACTATTATACCAGACTTAAATACTACCCGGACAACAACTTTTTTAAAGAACCTATTTCAAACAGTTATTTCATGGCTTTCACCCAATCGTTTTTAAAGTTATAGATATGAAATTTCAAGTAAAAGAATGTAGTTTTCAGACCCCACAAACCCCATATCTCTATCTACTATAGAAGCTGAGATGTAAGTGTTCAAAAAAGTGCGGTTTTGTTTGGCTCACCCTGTATGTACATTTTAAGATGTGATATTAATTCTTTTGTCCTGTAATGTCCTGATTTAATTGTAATTTTTTTCATATTTTACTTTTATTAATACTGCTATGCTAGAATATAACTTTCTATAAGAGTTCCTAACTAACCCTAAATCTTTTAATATCAAATACTCATTCTCAAGACCTTGTTGATACATGTCCACGCCATACTGAAACCCTTTCTGTTGAGTTGTAGAGAAGATACCTCCAAACTTGTTGTATATTACATATTGGTTTTACATGAGTATGTTTACTTCTTATGATAGTTCCTAACTAACCCTAGATCTTTTACTAAAAAAATGCGCATGCTTATCAGTAAGACAATTCAAATTCATACATATCCATAAAACTGAAATCCTTTCTGTTGAGGAGTCTCATATTATTTGAGTATATTTACTTATAATGACATTCCGAACTAATCAATATCCCCATGAGCTTATTTAACTCACTAGAAAGCAAACATTTATATATCTTGGTGACGGACTCTTATCAAATTTGTTGATGGCTAGTGCCCCTAAAAATTTGTACTCTGATACCTCTTTTCAATGATTTTGTAAAGGTTAAACCTTATCACTTTTTCCTTTGCGTACCCATGATAAAGATTAATTTAATCTATTGCTTAATGTTTACTGTCCGATTGGTTTTTTACTAATTGATTTGTCAGAATTACTCTTGTCAACCATTCTTGCTATATTATTTAAAAAGACTCAGTATTCATTTTTATTTTTAAAGGAATTCATTTGTGAGAATTAAAATTCTAAAAAATCTTGTTTTTCCTTTTACAAATATGTACTTAGTTAGGTTTACTTACATAACATTGATAGAGCATTTTTATGGATTAACGTGTTACAAAAAATTGGTTTTTAAAAATGCCTGTCGTAGTCTGTTATCTAAAGCGAGATGAGTAAATTAATTGGCCAATTTTTATGAAATTTGATATCCAGGTTTATAAAACTCATAATCTAGGGCAAAATCGATTAACAAAATATTAGCTCTAATTTTTACGGGAGCTTCCATCAGTGTCAAAAATAACAAAAACAACTCAGGATCATGAAAATCACCTGAAATCGCCTTCTCCCTTGACATCGGTGGGATGTGTTCACTTTAACAGCTTATCTTTTTTAACAGCTTATAGGAAAGGAACAATGCTGAACACATATTTTCGAAGGACTCTAAAATATTCACTCTTAAACTAAATTCTAGCTTATGTTGGTCATTTTTTTGCATGCTATCTCCTGCATGATCATCATGACAATTTTTTTCATATGTATGGCCGCCATCTTAAATTAAAATAATGGATTGTAAATTGATTTCTTAGCGATCACGTAATGGCTTAAAGGAACCTACCTATAATATGTAATCATAGGTTCTGTGTGGTTCCAGAACATCAGAATTCCAGAGATATCACAATGAATCATACAGTCAGTCAGTGGAGATTATATACTATAAGGGTCTGCTATAAAAACCACTCAACAAGCTACGAGTATTTCCAAAAACTAACAACAAAAACACAAGTTATTTTGCACTCGTTTACTAGGACCCAAAATAACAACTGTGAAAATAGTTTCTTGCCTTAATAGTTGTTTAGAATAAGTTGTATTATCATCTTTACATACAGAAGTATGCTACTAAGTATGCAGGATATATAGATTAGTTGGAAAGAGCGCTACACTGGAAATGTAGAGGCCCGTGGTTCAAGTACCGGCGCTGGAGTCTTTTTTCTCTGTCTATCTCCCAAGTGTTATTAATAATTATAATTTGATTTAAATTAAAACAGAAGTATGATGTTCCTTCGACCCAGAGTGCTTTAGACTTCAAATCTAGAATTAAATTTATAAAAAAAAGTTGATGAAGTTAAAAGGGTTTTTTTGTATATCCCTTTTAGAGTAAGTTTTGACTTATGCAAATTTTCCCGTTGAATTTATAAGATTTAAATTCAGTAAACCCCTTTGTATAATGAGAAAGTTGTCTTAAGTTTTAGTTTTAAAATAGTTTTGTCAGAGAATCTAGTATTTTTGTTTCACTTCCATGTCACAAGTCTATTATGGGGAAAACGTTAAGAAAAGATAAATATCCCCTCCGGAAAAAATAAAAAAATAAAAAATAGTGATACGAACAGAAAACCCAAAATAAAAGCAAACAAGTTCTCTTCTTGATTTTCCCAGACTCAAAACAGAACTGATTATCTCGAGCTAGGGGAAGGGAGGGAGTGATCAAAACAAACATTACTAAGTTTAAAAAAAGGTCATTTTATTGATTATTTCTGTGTTATTCTGTCTCGGGTGGGGGCAGAAGATGAAACCATACTACTTTCAATCAGTTTAAGCCTATGAGCCCTCTCATTCACATTTACCTTTTTCATTTTTCCACTCTGTATATAAGTTTTTTCATCTTCATACAGTTTATTTTAATTTTAAATTCAGTTTTATTTTATTTTATTTTTTTTAAATATAACAATATAAAATAGTAAATAATATTTACTTTTTTAACTTTTTTTTTTAATTTTNAGAACGAATAGATGTTTAGTTCAAGATGTTGATGAACAAAACTGAAATATTTTGTGGTTTGGGCTGAACTACAGTATATAGCCCCTTCTGATAACACTGTCGACCTCTTTCAGACTTTGTATATTCAGTAGAACCTCAGGGATTAGGTTTGTTGAGGGTTGTGTTATCAAGGTTATTTTGGCTATCAGTCGTGTTATCGAGGTTAATGGGCGGGGTTTTTAAGTCTAGACTTGTTCAAGGTCGACCCATTCCTGCGTAGAGTTGCGTTGTAGAGGTTGACTTCTCAAAACGTCTTGTTATAGAGGTTCTGAGTTTCGTTGTAAATTGGAAAAAATCTGAGTTATTGATGTTGTTTGGATAATAATAGTCGTGTTATAGAGGTTTATTTAACATTATGTGTTAAATAATGTGTGATACGGAAGCTTAAAGATATTTCCATCAACAAGGTGTTAACATTCTGTCAAGGCATCAGACTGTTGAAGGAGTAGAGGGTGAACAGATTAAAAGAGGGAGCACCTTCTGCAACCCGGGTTTGTTCAAAGGGTCTATGTCTTCGGGATTAATTTCCCCCCGGAAATTAATCCCCCTTTAGAAAATGAGCGGAACGCCACGAAGCAGTGCGGAGTGGCGATAGAAAATTATTGGGGGAAAAAAATGTAGGTTAACAAAATGGAATACACATTACAAATTACTCAAATTACGCATTATTTGGACATATCGAAATATGGCGTCATTAATACAATCAATAGTGCCGATTTCTGACATCTGCTAGGGGCCATATACTGTAGTTCTACTGTGGTTTGTTCTCCTTATTCCTAGAAAACATGTCAAATGAAGACTTCTTATTTTATGAAAACAGTAGAACCTCAATTATTCGAACTAATTGGGACTAGAGGTAGGTCGGATAATCGAAGTTCATTAAAGAATAAAATCAATCAAGTTAAGTATACAATGTTATTTTAAAGGTAGATATAGTTTTAAAATAAAAATGATATCATACATAAATATCTAAAACAACTTATTACATTTTTCTCAGGTATATAGGTTTGATAAAATCATGGATTCTTGTCTATTTCACTCCTCAGCAAGGGGGCGAGTACCTCTAACAAACTCACTGGCGAGTTCGGATAATAGAGGGCTCGGAAAACAGAGGATTTCCCAGAATTTAGTGTGTTGTATCTGAATCTAAATCTGTTCAATCTGTATTGAATCTAGGTTTCCATGAACATTTTGAATCTAAAAACTATTCTATTGAAATACCATGGAAATGTCGTAATAATGATAGAGAAAGTCCAATATGCTACTGCCTTATCTAAATTGAAGCTTAACTAGATTCTATTCATGGCCAGTGATTAGAATCACTTGATTACAAAAGTCAAAATAGTATTTACCCTTCAAGATGAACATAGTTGGAAAGCTCTTTAAGAGTTCAGTAATTGATGTTATGTACTCTTTTATCATATTTTCATATAGAAGGGGGGTAAAATGGAAAAAACACGAGTTTATGCTATTTTTGACCCTAAATTGTCTAACTGTGACCCCTAAATGAACTCCAAAAATTCTGGCCAATGAACTCATCCTTTATTTTGATATTATTAACATTTTAAAATTTGTTTGAAATTTTTAAGTGCATCCTAAGGGGAGATATCATTTGGAGTGACACATACATACATACATACATAGAAAAAAGTGTTAAAATTTAGGAATCGATTCAGAAATGTATTTCCATGGAACAATTTTTCAATCGCATTACAAAAATTTTTAAGCCATTGCAATAGCTTAATTATTCGCTAAAACTGAATTTGACGTTGACTAAAATTAATATTTCTCACCTCTTTCTCAATTCCTACTCTGACTGTTTTTCTTTTACATTTCTACTTGTTGTGCCAAGCACTGTAGATTGTAGATTACGAAGTGTTTTTCACTTGGTACGCTCCTACAAACTTACTAGAGGGTGAGCCAAAAAAACCACACTTTTTTGAACACTTATTAGCTCAGCTTCTGTAGTAGATAGAGATATGGAGTTTCAGGGTCTGAAAACTACATTCTTTTACTTTAAATTTCATATCTATAACTTTAAAAACGATTGGGTTGAAGCCACGCAATAATGGTTTGAAATAGGGTCTTCAAAAAAGTTGTTGTCCAGGTAGTGATCTTGTCTGGTATTATAGTTTTAATAGAATAAATTACCATATCGTGGAAGGGGGGGGGGGGTT
>KZ652152.1:190088-201211 GCA_001010745.2 Gerris buenoi
AAAAAAAAAAAAAAAAAAAAAAAAAAAAAAAAAAAAAAAAAAAAAAAAAAAAAAAAAAATCAAAAGCGTTCAACTGGTGGTTGTTTACTTTTTATATTTAATTTTACTACGTTTTTATTAGCTTGCTTTCTTGTTTGTTTGTTTGTCCGGTGCAAATCTTGCAATCAATTTCTAACTAACTTCCCGAGTAACTAGACATTTGAAACTTTTAGAATAGCTCAGATCACGATGACAATAAATCTTTTTAATACTTTTATCCATCTTTCAGCAACATTTAATTCGTTTTAAGCAAATCGTGCTATATGGAAAGTTAGTTCGGAAAAAAATCCGCAAGTTATTTTATTTGTTTTGACGTATCCCATATTTACAATCTTCATTTTGACAGGTTTAAATTTTATGATTTATGGCAGAAAATTTTAAAAACGTAGTATAGTTCTTTTTATCTTGCAATTATTTATAAAATTTTAATTTTTTGCTGTTATTTTAATAACAAATATAGGTGAAATGAGGGTGTTAGATAAATTGATTGCTTTTAGGGAATGTTTCTTATAATTGTAAAGCTCTTTACATGATTTATGACAGAAAATTTAAAAACGTAGTATATAAAAAGTTCTTTTTATCTTTGTTTTCACACACCTTGTATGTACTGAATATAATTCCCTTTATTTCTATTTTTTTTTATTTAAAAAGTATTCAAAACGTGAATGTCTACTGTAGGCGACAGTATAAATATAATAATACTCCATAATATAGTCCTAATTCGTTTCTTATAAAGGCTATGAAACAAAACTATTTAGCCATTAATTGCTTAGCCTACATAATAATAGGAAAAAGCTAGTGATTTGTAGCAAGAGTAGTTTAGAGTGTGCGTTAATGGCTTATATAAGTATACATTTATTGAATGTACTATATACATCACTCCTTGGATGAAAAAACAATTTAATATTTGATATAATGCAATTTTACAAGAGAGCAAGAAAAAAAAAAAAATAATAATAATAATTACAATTCATATATATTACAAATAATTGTTGTGCACAAGATGCAATTTGATGTCAGGTTTTTTTAGACACTTGTGATGTGTATTACCTTAATTTTACAAAAATCTTTTTTTTTTTAAAAAATTAGTCAACTTTTTATTAATTCGTTAATAATTACAAAACACCAGAGTGATATCAGAAAGTAATAATGATGTACATAATACTAATTTAGTATAATTTTTATTCGAATATTGTTGTTTTCTAAATTAATTTTAAATAATAATGTGATGGGAGTAGATTTACAACCAAGCTGGATTTAGTTTAGCTACCTTATAGAGTTTTTAGACAATATCTCATAGACAATAAAAATACAATAAATACTCCTTTTATTTTATTAATTTATTTATGTAAATTATCTTTTTTTTATTAATAAAGGATGTCTTCTACGAAGAATTCAAATTCTCAGTTAAACGTTATACTTCAATTAAATCTTTCATTTGTATTTCCGTTCGAACGATTGTACTTTTGGACTGTTTGGTTATTATGCTTGTTGTTTTTGCACGCGAGATTAATAGCTGATCTGTATACTTTGACGGATATTTGGTTCGGTATAGGTGGTAATCATGGTGAACAGACGATAAAGTCAGGTGTACTAAGAAGATTGTGGAGCAGCTGGATACCCATACCTACTGGCGTTGGATTGACTTTATTAGCGGTATTGCAATGGAGACGAATACAGAAGAGGAATTCTAAAGAAGATCTTCAAGTTGCCAAAGATTGGGAGGTGGGTTATGATTTCTTTTTTTTTATTATTATTATTAGTATTTTTTGAGTAGCAGTCCAGTCAAAGAAGCTCTGATTTGCATATTGTTGAACAAAATCGGAAAGTTTTATTGTTCTGCATGGTTTTTTATTAATACTTGAAAATAATTGTATCAGAAGTTCCGAGAAGAGCTATGGTTGCCGTCTTGAAAAGTAGAGACAATTGTTTTCTTACAAATATTTCGAAAAAGTTTAGTTTATCAAAATATGTGATTTTATACGAAATTAAAGCTTATAAAATTGTCTTCAAAAAAAGGCAATAATTTCCTTGATAACTAGTGGTTTTTGAGATATTTGTAGTTAAAAGAGTATTTCCACCCTACAGTGTGGTATCTATCTTATTGGGTATTTTTCATTTTTAGTTTTGATTTTACTCAATAAATATGAAACTCAATAAGTTATGCATTTTGTTAAGCAATTTCAATTTTTCTTTTAAATAAACCCAGTTTATGTAAAACAGAAAATAATATACATGGTTTTGTTAGGGAAATTTTCCAAGCTTTTCTATGGTTTTATTTTAATTTATATAAATAAAATATAAATGTGGTATTTCATATTTTAAAGCATTTATTTATTAAGGGAATGTATAATGGAAAAATGGCTTAGTTGGTAAATGACAATATTACTCAAATTATCATTTTTATTAACAGTAGGAGACAGTATAGTATTTCCAGTATAGCGCTCTACCAACGGTTAAGTCCCGGCGCTGCAGTCTATTTTTCTCTATCTGTCTCCTATTGTTAATAATAATTATAATTTGAATACTACCTAAAACTTAAAAATGAAATGACAATATTACTTAAAACAATAAAGAAACACTTATTGGGGAGTTTATTAGGAACTCATTGTCTCAATATGTGCCAGGGTGATTAAACTTGATAAAAATACTCCACTATAACTCAAAACTAAACATATGTTAATGCTAACAGCATATCGATGATGTTGCGCCAAAAGGGCCAATCTCAATAAATCCACAAGAGCCAATCTGCAACTAATAACACTTTTTTTTATTTTTATTAATTTATAATTAATAAAATAAATTTGGTTATTTTGACGGTTGAACTAGCCTATACGGAGCATCATGTATAGAAATAAAAAAAAAAAAAATAATAAAAAAATGGCACATATAATTAAAATCTTTTCTCTATATTGATAAAAAATGCACCAATTTATGGATTCATCTTAATATCATAAGTTTTCTCTTAATACAATTTCCATCTTCATTCCTCTATTTTGAGACACAGCTGTATTCAGGTTGATTTTGGGAATCTTGGGCGTATGTATCTGTTGTAGATTACCTGGGCTTCGATGTGTGTGTGGTTTTTCAAGAGAGTATGAAATGAAAAAGAATACATAAATAATGAAATTTATGTCAATATACAGGAAACACTTTAATTATGTATGCATTATATTTGTTAGTTTTTGCACTTCTATACATGATGCCCCGTATAGACTAGTCCAACCGTCATTATAGCTTTTCAAGTTTTAGAATTCAAATACAAAATACAGATTGGCTCTTTTGGCGCAACACTATCGTATATCAACTGTAAAAAAGCTTTACCCAGTTTAATTCCAGGTGTAGCCAGTAGAGCCTATTAGCTTTTTTTAACAGGTTTTTTATAATTTTTTTTTTCTCCTAAAAAAATGAATCGATTCTAAATACAATTGCTAAAAATATTGTGGACACAAATTTCCCTCTATTTAGAGTATAACAGAAAATATTTTTATTCAAAAGGGGTGACCTTTTATCATGTCTCATATCATTATCCTCATATCATTATCATCACCTTTCATCATTAATTTTGCATTATCTGTTACAGATAGGATGTTACAGAGCATTACCTCTCCGTTCTATATCACGAGCTTTCGGTTGGATGAGCGATTGCTATCTACCGGAGAAAGTACGTCCTACACTATACAGTTCCTATTCTCATCTGTTTGGTGTCAACACAGCTGAGATTTCTAGACCGCTAGATTCCTATCCTAGTCTCTCAGATTTTTTCTGTCGACAGCTCAAAGAAGGTTGCAGACCAATAGATAAAAATGATATTGTAAGTATATTTATTTTTTTATAGTGTATACTAGGAGCTCCACCCTTTCCTTGAATAATACTTTATTTAACCCCCAGATCACCTTTACTTCTCAATGTTAGGGTGCTATGTGCACTCTTTCAGCGTCAGGGCAGACTCTGAGAGTCTAGTTGAGCTCAAGGATTCTCTGAGAAAGTACAAATTCCTTTAGACTCCTTGAGTTCACTTGGGCTCTTTGAGTTCTATAATCTTTAACCCCGTTTACCCGGTGATAGCTATATTATATTCTACCGTTTTTTTTTTTTTTTCTTTTTCAACTTGGCTCCTTCAATGTACACAGAATCATACCTCCCCTGTGAAAAAAGGTCTTGTCCCCTGTTTTTTACTGTGTGAAAGCTGTCTTAAAGTTCTACAATAGCGCCCCATCCACTGTCATTCTTTTTGTAAGGAAAGCCAATTCCGTCAAGAAAGAGTGTTAGGGTATGGGGTTCAAGAGGAAAGAACGGCAGGATTAAAATCTTGCAAGATAATCCCGCCGCGTCCATACTCTCCATTCTTGTCAACTGATAAGTTTCATGTGGATGGGATAGAGATATTCCTTTCATTGTGGTGTTTCTGGCATCAAACGAAGGGATTGTAGTCACACGACAGCCTGCAGGATGGAATGAGCAGATCGTCTCATAGGAAATTGGTTGTGTGGATGGTAATGAACATGATTATCAATGATGCCGTGCTTTCCTTGATGATCAAGAAAAATGAAAGTCTTTCGGGAAAGAACGACAGTGGATGGGGCGCTATTGTTTGCTTATTAATTATCCTTTCTTTACTATCTTCTAACCTGAGCAACTAATGAATTATAGCAAACTTTGTTAGACAATTTTCCCTTATCTCATACAGATTTGTATTTATATATATTCTTTTTTTTTTTCTTAAACTTGACTCCTTGAGTTCACTTTGACTCTTGGTCTTTACAATTATTGTATTATTTTAGCATTACATTATTTTAATTTTATGGTTGTAGGTATCACCAGCTGATGGCAAAGTATTGTCCATAGGCAAAGTGAGTTCATGCAAGTTGGAACAGGTTAAAGGTGTCACCTACAATATTAAAGCTTTCCTTGGACCTGCTCTACCCGTTTCTAATTCTCAGTATATTGGGACTGCTATTAGTAAAAACAGGTAAAAAATTATAAAAGGTATCTTTAACTCTGTAAAGCCTNGCTTTCCTTGGACCTGCTCTACCCGTTTCTAATTCTCAGTATATTGGGACTGCTATTAGTAAAAACAGGTAAAAAATTATAAAAGGTATCTTTAACTCTGTTAAGCCTCAAGTACACGGGACGAGTTTACAAGCTACAAGCCGGTGAGTAAAGAAGCCGGCGAGTCGGCGAGTGCGCTTGTTGTCGTGCCACACGAAACGCTCAGTAGCCAAGTAGCTAGCTTGTAGAACTGTGACCTTTGTCCTGTTTGTGTTGTAAAAAGCTGGGGAGTGGCTTGTAAAGTCGCCGGCGGGTTAACTTTTTCCAAAGCTTTTTTAGTAGCAGCTAATGGAGCGAGTGCATCGAGTACACTGGGCTATTTTACGAGCTGCTTGCATAAAAGCTGGCTTGTAGCTTGTAAACTCGCCCTGTGTACTTGAGGCTTTACGAGTGTATGTATTTTTAGGATACAGAATTGACAATCTGGCTGCTGTGATTTTTCGGAGACAAATAGATTATAATACGTTTGTCGATAACTTATTATATAGGTGCATAATCATAATAATAAATTTGTTAAAACTACATTACTATTCTTTAGCATCAAATAGATAAGGCTTACGAATGGAAAAACGTGTTTTAATTAAACAGTCTCATTCAACAACCAGGCTTTTAAAAACATTACATAAATACTATGTATGTTATATCGGAGGTGTCATGGTAGCTATCTATCAACATTACTCTCTTAACTCCTTTAAAACTGAAAAGCTTTAGGTGGTTACTGTGGACTGGCATTCTGCTGGAGGTTCATCAAGTCCTGCACCCTGAAGGTTACCTCAGAGATCATCTTAAGGGCAGTGTGTAGCCTTTTCTGTGGTTTATGAAATTTTGAGCTATGTCCTCGCCTGGTGTAGGGAAACCATACCTAAACTTTGTCCCTTTCGGAAATCCCACAGCCAGCTCTAGCCCTCGAATTGTACTGTCCATTATAGTGCTGATGTTTGCACCCCTGGGACTCTTTCGTGAGCCTTTAGCCCTTCTCCATCTCGAAAAATATACATCCTCTAAAAGACCTACTCGGTTGTCATGTGCACGATTAGCTCTGCTTACAGGTTTGAGAGCTCTTGGGTACCAAGCTCAGTACTCCCTTACAATAAATTATACTACCCACTGCACACATCCAGAAAGTCTAGCCCCAATATCACTGTAGGACAAATATCTCCCATGATACAAGTTTGATAGAATTTTTTCCTACCTGAGGTTATAAAGGTTATTATTAACTTAGTTTTCAATATATTCTGTTTCCAATGAATTCGGCATAAAATCGTCAAACGGACACTTTTTTTGGTTAAGTGTCTTGGAAATGTTGATAGCAATTAAACAATTACCTATTACAAGAAAAGATGTTCTTATAATTTTCTATTTATTTCATGATAATAAAATAAATTTGCTATTCAAGTTACCTAACGATTAAATATTTTCCTGTAATATAAGCAAAAGCATCCTAATAGCATTTAGACTCCTGCATTCTTCTAATAAACATTATTAAGAAAACTGAAAATAAAATACACTTTTTTAAAAGAAATTGTATCTAAATATTGACTTATACAGTATATTGAAATTAAAAAATCTCAACTTAATAAAATTTTCTTGCTGAAAGTATACTTTAACTTATAAAAAAAAATTAGACAGACATGGAGCATTATTATTGCAAGGGATAGAAGCATATATAAAAAAAGCAATAAACGTCCAGACAAGTTTATACTGAAAATGTCAAACAATCAACTTACAAGCAGAACCACCAAAATTGATCAACTATAATTCATATTTTATATTTTATTTCAAGGTCTCATATTTGTAATATTACACGAGTTGTGTTATGAATAATAAATATGTGGACGTTTTTGGCTCTGTATGTTATGTACTCCAGTAAAATATAATTTCTCGAATAAAATTGTAAGACTTTGAGCACAGACTTGTAATTCATTTATAGGGATCAGAATATTTCATTCAACAAATTGCTTGCTTTAGATGTAAATTTAAAAATTTTCCTGTACAATATGACCCTTATTAACCCTAGACTTATAACCCTTCGTCTAATCGACGAACACGGTTCTACTTTGTATGATAAGATAATTATTGTTATCGCTACTCTCCCCCCCCCCTCCTATCTCCTATATATGTGTTCCCCACCTTCCTTTTGTTCGAACTAGACTTTTACTAGTCTTTCCATCTGCAGTGAGAGTATCTTCGTTTTTGTGAAGACTACATCATCATTCACCAAGATTTTCATTAGTATTGTAGTCGACAATGACCTTGATATTGGCAAATATTGCTAATGTTGTCAAATAATAATGTAAATAGTGTTTCATTTTTTTGCATTTTGTTTAATTTTCTTTAAAAAAAAAAGTTTTATCATTAAACGATGTTATAAATAAATGTAATACCTTAAACTTATGTCTCTTATTTATTGTATTATTGCATAAAATAAATAAATTTAAAAAAAATATATTAAAGTAAAAAAAGTCTGTAATAGCACTTAAAATAAGTATTGTTCGTCGTTTTGACTAATGGTTAGCAGTAAGAGAGGAAAAAATAGGGTTACTAGTGTAGGGTTAAGTTCCCCAGTTCTTTAAACAACATTTTTGTTGCAATCAAATATCTTATATAAGTTTCATTCTTGCAATTTTATCTGTAAATGTTACTATCATCGTACGAAAAGATAATAAAATAAAAATGGACTACAAATCTATTTCAACCTCATTTTTCCTGCGTTGTATCCTAGTACATTTGTTTGGCTTCCCTAAGCTGTACTTAGTCTTCTGCCTAGTCTGCTGGCTGTCTTTCTGCCTGAATGCTTCTTTTCTATTAGAGCGAACAATACGGTAATACATGTATGGTTAAGTATACATTCTAGGTACTTACGGCCTTGGCAAATTCATTGATATTTATATATTTTTTTTTTTTTTCACTTTAAACGAATTAACAGGTGGTAAAAACGTGACTCTTGTTACTTATTTAGTATTACAATCTCGTGTTTTATTTTTAACATGACAACTGTTGGGAAAAAAATTATTTGTATGACTCGTCTTTTACAAACATAGTATGTAAAATACATCGGTATTACGAAGGGTTGCGAGATATTTGGCTTTGAGCTTTTAATGGATTTAAATTTGTTTACACAATTAAAGGGTTGGCAATTGTCTGTGCAGATCTGTATTTGGTACAATAATAAAATCTTTAAGTTTTTGGTAGTATTCATACTAAGGAAAGTTTAAATTTTAATTTAAATCAAATTATAATTATTATTAACACTGGGAGACTGACAGAGAAAAATAGACTTCAGCGCCGGGACTTGAACCACGGGCCTCTACATTTCCAGTGTAGCGCTCTACCAACTGAGCTACCCAGGAGAATGATTTTCAATGTTTTAACTAATAACTAGTCCCGAATCCAAGCTTTCAATATTTCTATATAGTATAGCAAGTCAATATTTAATAATATTACTACCAAAAACTTAAAAATTGAATTTATAATTGATTTTACAAGGTACAGGTACTAATTGAGTACTTTATAATTATAAGCGTTAATTCTCGGTCTAATTATATTGTCATAAATATTGATTTAGCTGCACTCGGATCAATGGGGACTTTTGACATTTTGTTTAGAACCGCAGTATCAAGGTTCATGCCAAAATTCAGCTTTCCCCTAATTTTTTTAAAGTGCAATGTCTAATTGCACTGGACTATTTGTTTTTATTTGCTTAATCCAAGAAACATTTTGTTAAACTTACCTTTGGGTTGGTCCCAAGGTGGCTGATTAGGTTAAGAAGGCCTTAAAGATAATTATATAAAGCTTTATTCCATAGAGTAAAACATATGAATCATTTTAAAAATTCTGTTAAAAATATGGCAATAAGGCATTCCTTGGCTGCCACAAAGTAAGAAATAGTGTGTTCAAATCTACTCTTCTCTGGCTCTTTTTCCGAATCTACTCTTCTCTGGCTCTTTTTTCCGAATCTACTCTTCTCTGGCTCTTTTCTATGAATCTACTCTTCTTGGCTCTTTTCTCCGAATCTACTCTTCTCTGGCTCTTTTCTCCGAATCTACTCTTCTCTGGCTCTTTTCTCCGAATCTACTCTTCTCTGGCTCTTTTCTCCGAATCTACTCTTCTCTGGCTCTTTTCTCCGAATCTACTCTTCTCTGGCTCTTTTCTCCGAATCTACTCTTCTCTGGCTCTTTTCTCCGAATCTACTCTTCTCTGGCTCTTTTCTCCGAATCTACTCTTCTCTGGCTCTTTTCTCCGAATCTACTCTTCTCTGGCTCTTTTCTCCGAATCTACTCTTCTCTGGCTCTTTTCTCCGAATCTACTCTTCTCTGGCTCTTTTCTCCGAATCTACTCTTCTCTGGCTCTTTTCTCCGAATCTACTCTTCTCTGGCTCTTTTCTCCGAATCTACTCTTCTCTGGCTCTTTTCTCCGAATCTACTCTTCTCTGGCTCTTTTCTCCGAATCTACTCTTCTCTGGCTCTTTTCTCCGAATCTACTCTTCTCTGGCTCTTTTCTCCGAATCTACTCTTCTCTGGCTCTTTTCTCCGAATCTACTCTTCTCTGGCTCTTTTCTCCGAATCTACTCTTCTCTGGCTCTTTTCTCCGAATCTACTCTTCTCTGGCTCTTTTCTCCGAATCTACTCTTCTCTGGCTCTTTTCTCCGAATCTACTCTTCTCTGGCTCTTTTCTCCGAATCTACTCTTCTCTGGCTCTTTTCTCCGAATCTACTCTTCTCTGGCTCTTTTCTCCGAATCTACTCTTCTCTGGCTCTTTTCTCCGAATCTACTCTTCTCTGGCTCTTTTCTCCGAATCTACTCTTCTCTGGCTCTTTTCTCCGAATCTACTCTTCTCTGGCTCTTTTCTCCGAATCTACTCTTCTCTGGCTCTTTTCTCCGAATCTACTCTTCTCTGGCTCTTTTCTCCGAATCTACTCTTCTCTGGCTCTTTTCTCCGAATCTACTCTTCTCTGGCTCTTTTCTCCGAATCTACTCTTCTTGGCTCTTTTCTCCGAATCTACTCTTCTCTGGCTCTTTTCTCCGAATCTACTCTTCTCTGGCTCTTTTCTCCGAATCTACTCTTCTTGGCTCTTCTTAGCCATGTTTTGCCACTTCTAATATTTTGCCCATGCTTGGGGATGCAAGGAAGCTATGTACCACACAAATTGGCAAACTTTTTCTTTTCACATTTTCAGTATTTATTATTACTTGTTTGTTGTTTATGTTTTACTTGTTTGTAATCACTTAATAATTTGTTTCAGGGAAACTAAAGAGGCGGATTGTTTGGATTCAGACTGGACCAGGTATAGAAGTCAGATAATTCAGAACAAAGAAAATGACTTGTACCAAGTAGTCGTTTATTTGGGACCTGGTGATTATCATAGGTTTCACTCACCTGCTGACCTTGATGTTTTCCATCGTAGGCACTTTCAGGTAACGAATTTGTACCTTCTTGACATTGCAGTAATAACTATGTGCTTCATTCTTATTATATTAGGTTACGGTCTTAAGGTAGGATGCCCTTAAGACTAGGGTCATGGAGTAGTTAGTGCCGAAGATTATTCTGTGCCCTCTTATGGCATTTCTTTAAAGCCAGGTTTTCATGGGTAGAGTAAACAGGAGAGTAGAGTAGCGAGTAGAGTGCACTCTACTTCCCACTCTACCAATTTTACTAGCTACTCTACTCTACTGAGCGTTTTTTCGGGTTTCTACGGGTAGAGTTACTCCACTTGCTACTCTACTCTCCTATTTACTCTACCCGTGTAAATTTGGCTTACCACACTTTAAAGTAAAAAAAACAAAAACATTAAAATTAAAATTTTATTGAATCAGCAAGATATCAAAAATCTAATTACAGTCTTCATTTCTAATTTTAATTCTGCAAAATTTGAGCCTTATTTCAACTACAGTAAATACTAGTACAACTATTTCAATACGAGTTTTATCATTGTATTGAAATGGCGCCTGTACTATTTATCACAGGAAGTTGAAATAGGGCTCAAATTGTGCAGAATTAAAATTAGGAATGAAGCCTGTGATTAGATTTTTGAT
>KZ652153.1:40989-62819 GCA_001010745.2 Gerris buenoi
TAATTTTTGTTCACAACACCAACGAAACCCTTTTTACGTGAGACTTCACGCCTTACCAATTTATTAAACCTTATTATCCATCCACCATAGTAAGAAATAATTTATTTGTATACATCTCTTATTACTTATTAAATTCTCAGAAGCCTCTTTTAATTGACCCGCAGTGTTTAATCTCCAATTTTTGATTTTCTCGCGGTGAAGTTTATAATAGGTTCGATTACTTCAACTTAATTTTAAGTCAATCAAACGATTCTTTCCTCAGATTCAAGAGAGCAAGTCATTTCGATTTTATTTCGGAAACCTCAGCCCACTAAACAGGAGCCCTAATTCTAATTGGGACCTGTCCTCACAATTTCACCCGAGATGCTGTCACAAGAGTAAACTGAATTAGGAGTAGAATAATTACTCTATTAAATGACTGAATTTTTCTCTCTCTCTAAAAGAAACCGCACAGTAAGTCTTCTCTTGTGTCGCTTTAGCTAATAATATTCAATCTGAGATAAAGTTTTCTTATAAGGAATGGCTTTAGGCCTATTTTGCATGGTAGAAGAGAAAATGAATTTGGGATAAATAAAATGGAATTGACAGTCTCAAAAATTAATTGGCAAAGAAATAGGATACACCAAGCCGATAAAATGATTGTACCTATTAATTGGATAATGATTATTTCAAAGTTATTGAACTAATAAACAAACAAATTTTAAGAAGTAGTATAATTATACGGCTCGCATATATTTTTGTGATCTTACTATAGCCATAGCTGAAATTAGGGTTCGATTTGAGGCGGAATGGCGTTCCGGGACTTCTCTCTGAAAAATAATATATAAAATTATGGGCACTAAGATTTTTTTAATTTCGCACTTAAATTTTTGTTTGTGAGTGAGTGATTACGAATATGTTAAGGACATCATGTATTAAACTTACACAATAGTATTACCTTAGATAATTTACCTACATAATTTCTAGAAATCGAGCACTGGCTGTAATAATAATAACATCTAGTCAGAGTCAGGCCCGGCGCTAAGCACCAGGCAAAAAAGTCAGCCTAACTGTTGTTTTGTGTAACTGGTCTGGTAACTGTTGTGTCAGTTTGTAAATTTCGTCTAATTTTTATAATGAGTGAAACTTTAGTTCACATCAGCAACACATTTCAAGCCTACGTTTAATTTGTTTTTTTTTGTTTTTTTAATTTCTGTACAAACTTTACCTGTCAATTCTATTTTAAAAACATTTATTAATTTACAAAATATTATTATAGGTTATTAAAACACTACAGACCTGAGGTAATTATAAATTACATTATCACAATACTTATAATCAAAAGTAAAAATAGAGTAGGGAAAAGTATAAACGCTTACAAAAATGTTTATAAACGCATAAAAATACAAACGTATTATAAAAGCATACCTTTTATTTATCTAATAGTAAAAATAAAATTTAGAAAAATGACAGTTATGTGATTCGTGATAGATTTTTAATTTTTTGTCTATTTCACGTAAAGGTTTACTTTCTAGTAATTTTACTTTTTATCAATTTATTTATTTATTTTTTTTTTTTGAGAAGGTAAAGTGAGGTAACCAACTCGCATGCTCTGAATATTTTGTAATACATAGGAAAGTTTAAATATACATATTTTTGCGTGTAATAAATGTAAAATCAGATGTAGGACTGTTTTATAGGAAAAGTACCTGAAGTCATGCCATCTTTTAGATATACATATTATGATAGAGATACATGAAAATATGAGTATATACATAGTCATATTTTTATTTATAGAAGCTTAGCCTCGGGGAAACTAAGAAGCTTTGCATTGAAATTTACACAAGAAATTACTGGTATTGTAAAGTAAAGGTTGCAAAGTAAGCTTAAGCTAAGTAAGCTAGGTAAGTAAGCTTTTAAGTAAGCTTCTTAGAGTTTAGATTTTCAGATATTTACAAGCTACAGAGCCCATTGCACACTTTCTAGTCATAGTGTAGTCATCATAACCATCAACAATTGTGCATAAACAAACCAATGTCTTCACTACAGTCGAACCTCCTTAAAACGAACTTCCATACAACAAAAATCTCTATATAACGTCTTTTTTCTATATCCGACGAAGTCTCTACATTAAAGTGTCTCTATAGAACGCAAATATTGTATTTTTACTCTTTTGTTTCTTCTAACACAAAATTCATAGAAATAAGTGCATATAAAGATCCGAGTAACAAACGTTCTGTGAATTATTAATATTGAGAGAGTTTTTGCAATCCTTATGTTAGGGCGATGAAATTTTCACAAAAAAAAATCATAATTTTTATAAATTGCAACTTTTGAGTTGGTATCAAATGAAAGCGAATTATGAGTAGATTACAAAAATACATACATCTAATTGAAATGGCATTTTTTGTTTAGTCTTAAAATTATCAAATAATTCATGATAATACCTTATGCTGGGGTGATGAAAATTTCCGAAAAAAATTAATTTACCTTTTTGTTATTACCGATATTAAACATTGTGACCCTCCAAAGGATATAGCCAGAGACCCCTCTACTTGTTGTTTATATTTGTTTACTTTAATATAGGGCAGGATGGGGGGGGGATATTACATGTTTTCAGAATATAATACTTATTAATTATAAGCTTATTTGACTTCATTATATCTTTAATAACCTATAACTAAAAAGTCCTTGGATGCAAGTATTTCCCCATGACTTTTTAAATACTTTTTTTTTAAATTTTATTGAATAACACAACTACAATGTAAATTGTAATAAGTGATAATGATAATGTGGCGTGAAAAGACATGGAGAAGAAGTAGTCCAGTGACTACACTTCCTTAGCAGTAAATACATATAGTAAAGTATTTATAGTACAGAATAACTAATGATAAAATAATGATAATAAAGCGGATTAGATTCATTATAATAGATGTTTAAGATAATACAAGAGAAACAATATTTTAAGATAAGAGATCTCTAGGCCATCTCCTCTTCAAACGTCTTGGTGGATTGCTTGGGATAAACTGAGAGGACAGAAGTTGTACAAGAGGATTAGGATGGTGGGATATGGATTCATGGAATTTTTTATATCGGGATACGGTTAGATCTCGGACAAAAGGCACATTTAAATCTTCATGGAGAGTTAGGTTAGAAACATAAAAAGGAGCATTGGTTATTTTTCTAAGGATTTTTGACTGCAGGATTTGGAGACGACGGGAATTGGAAGGCTTGGTGCTGCCCCACACTTCTAGACCGTAGGTCCAAGCTGGTTTTAGAACTACGTTATAAATACGAAGCTTGTTGTTAAGAGAAATCTTAGACCTACGATCAAGAAGGCTGAGCAGTAACTTGTATCGTCGTGTGATGTCAGTACGTTTTGTTTTAGTGTGTAGTTGCCATGTTAATCGTCGGTCAAGGAAAAGGCCAAGGTATCGGACGGAGTCGGACTGAGGAATGGGAACTTGATTAAGGGTGACTGGAGGGCAAGTTTTATGACGAAGAGCAAAGGTGACGTGCACACTTTTCTGTTCGTTTATCTTTATCCTCCATTTCCTTAACCAAGGTTCAAGGAGTAACAAATGACTTTGGGTATTATTGGATGCAAGGAGGTGGTTCTCTTGGACTGAAAGGATTGCCTTATCATCTGCAAAAGTGGCAAGGAATGTTAAGGGATGCTGGGGAATATCATGAGTATATATGGAGTAGAGGAGAGGTCCTAGGATACTGCCCTGGGGTACTCCAGCACTCACAGGGCATATAACGGAAAAGGAAGAACCAAGACTTACACGAAAAAATCTGTCAGTGAGATAGGACTTGAGGATAAGGTAGTAGGTGAAAGGAAGGATGCCCTTGAGCTTCCAAAGCAAGCCAGTATGCCATACTCTGTCAAAAGCTTGAGACTCGTCTAAGAAGACAGCTGAACAGTACTTTTTATTCTCAAGGGAGGACGAAATGACATCGACAATGCGATGGCATTGTTGGATAGTGGAATGATGTGATCGGAAACCAAATTGATGATGTGGTAGGAAATTTGTAAGGATAGGAATAAGTCTGCGAAGAAGGAGTTTTTCAAGGATTTTACCCATTACTGGGAGCAGGCTAATAGGTCTATAGGAAGAAGGAAGGTGACTAGGTTTGGAAGGTTTGGGTATCATTACTATGGTGGCAAATTTCCACTGTGTAGGGAAGTGTGTGGTTCTTAGGACGGAATTAAAGACATGGGTGAGAAAAAGGATGCCCTTTTTAGGAAGGTGTTTCAGGATTTGAGATGTGATGAGGTCGTAGCCAGGAGATTTTCTTGATTGGAGTTGTTTGATTATGAAAATTACATCTGAGGGATTAAAGGCTTTTGGAGGGGGAGATAACTGAAGAGGGGAATGTAGATCACTGATTATTTGATTAGCATGGTCTGGGTCTATTATATCAGGATGGGGGGAAAACATTTTGGTAAGGTGCTGAGCAAAGACTTCCGCCTTCTCAGTTTCCGACTTTGCCCAAGAATTGTTGGGATTTAGGAGTGGGGAAGGAGTAGATTTATAGGAGAGGAGTCGTCGAGTCGCGTTCCATAAAGATTTGTCTCTGTCCGTAATGTTTGACGTGTATTCTGCAAATCTATCGTCATTGTAACGTTTCAGTAAGTTAGTTAGTCGTCTACGAATAGTATTGTAAGTTCGTTTGTCTGATGGATAACGAGTGTCTTGCCAACGGGCCCTAGCACGTCTTTTTTCAGTTATTAAAGTTCGTATGTCAGTAGGTAAAGTTTTCCTATAGTCTTTCTTGTAAACATATGGTGCTGTCGAGTCCCAGATTGAAGTCTGTATCGTGTCAGTCAGTAGCTGTACGGCTTCGTCTATTTCTTCCTGCGTTTTTAATGAAATTTTAAGGTCGAGTCTCTGTTCAATTAGAATTTGAAAAAGGTTTCAGTCAACATGTCCGTTAGTAAGTCTAGGTTTGGGAGGAATTTCGGAAGGGGAAAGATCCAGTGTGACAGTGCGAGAATAACAGGGCTATGGTCAGAGGAAAGGTCATGAAGTACAGAAGCCAAAAATCATTTAAAGCCAAAAATCATCTAAGCCAAAAATCATTTTAGTGATGTAAATTAGTAAGTAATAAAAGTTAATATGCAACACCTATGATATTTCTTTAAGATGGTAGTGACCGATACGACACTTCTTTAGACTGTTACTTCCCTTATAAATAAACAGAGGGGAGTAACAGTCTAAGGAAGGTGTATACAATGTTGTTTTTTAGACTGTTACCCCTCTTATAAAAACAAAAGTGTGATATTCCTTGAGTCCCTAAGTACATTGGGCTAAACATCACTTTTTTTTATAGTTATTTAGTTAATGCCATTTATATTCTAATAACACATGGGGGAGTAACAATCTAAAGAAGTACCACCGATACATATTATGTTAAACTGATTCTATGTGAATAAACCCTCGGAGTAAACTATACTAGTTTATTATCAAACCAAAAATATTGAAATATTATCAACTAATTTCATCAATGATATTTCCTCACTGAGAATCTTCATGTTTTATTTTAGACCGAGACGTAGCCTTAAATCACATGTTAGTTATAAATAATAAGTAAGCTCGAGAATATGCAATGTTGAATTTGCTGTAAGCCAATCAATTCTTTCACCAGATCCTAACATTAGATTGTGTAATTTGATTTCGAAATCCTAGGCCTGTTTAAAAAGAAGCCCTTTAATTCTAATTGGGAGAGCTGTCCCAGGGAATCCATTCGGGAAGCCACCACAAGAGTAAATCCAAGTAGAGGCAGGATAATTAGACTAGCTAATAGCTCCGGATTTTTCCCTACCACGATAGCCTCCCAATGCCTTTTGTGTTCAATTCAGTGAGAGATTAAAAAACGGAGGTTTTTCTAAAGCGAATGGTTTTAGGCCTAATGGTAAAACAAACTGTGGGTGACACTCCATTGTCTAAAGGTCTCTCTTAAAAGGTCCAATACCCGTATAAACAATTATTTTTTAGAGAGAATTCGTTTTTTTTTTTTCAATAATACAATCGTTTTATACATGGAAACAACTAAATTGATCATTAAAACGAATGACAAATGTATTTCTCATAAATACATGATTTCGAATAAAGTTCGTATCAGACGTGAATTGAAGGACTGAGATGATGGTATATCAAAAAGTTTAATAACATGCTTAATTAAACAAATTCAATTATTTTAAATTACATTTAAATAAAGATTTTTCTCTATCTCAATAAAGGCAAGCAGGAAGTAAATGTTAATTTGTCTAACAAATAAGAAAAATAAATTGGCTAAATATATGTCCTTTGAGCAAACATAAAAGGTCAATGGGCAATTTAACAAAGCGGACGAGTTAGTTAACCGACACAATCATCTATATAAAGAAGAAAATTACCTACACATTCTTTAGATTTTTACTCCCCTCAGTTTTTTTTGCAAGGGGAGTCAACAATATAAAAAAAAGTTCCCCTTATGATATAAAAATTTCTCGAAAAAATTCACACTTTCAATTTTTAAGTTTTTGGTAGTATTCATACTACGGAAAGTTTAAATTTTAATTTAAATCAAATTATAATTATTATTAACAACGGGAGACAGATAGAGAAAAATAGACTCCAGCGCCGGGATTTGAACCGCCATTTTTCTCTGTCTGTCTCCCGTTGTTAATAATAATTATAATTTGATTTAAATTAAAATTTAAACTTTCCGCAGCATGCATACTAACAAAAACTTAAAAATTGAATTCTTAATTGATTGCACTAGATACAGGTACTAATTGGGTACTTTATAATTATAAGCGTTATTTCTCAGTCTAGTTCTATTGTCGTAAATGTTGACCTAGACTTGTGGAAAAATTTGAAAGCTGAATTCGGGACTAGGTATCGTTATCGACGGAAGAAACTATTCTTCAGTGCAGCTTAGTTAGTTAGAGCGTCTTATAAACGAAGTAGAATATAGTAAAAGAGTTTTGTCGTTACAGATTTTGCATAATAGATTTCACATTCTTGTTCTTTTAAGTAGAAATAATGGAAATTTGATTCCAAATATAAGTTCTCAAATTTCTAAAATCAGGAGTTAACAAAAAAAAACCGCATAAAAAAATCGGTATTTCCGAAAAAAATGATTTAGCGCTCATACTTATTTCCTACCATTAACGTAAATTAGTAATAAGAATGGAATCATATTTGGTGTGGCAGAAAATAATCGCTTTTAAGCCATAATAAAGATGGAAAATTTTAGGGGTCTAGGTTACGAATTTAACAAAGAGTTATGTGAATCCTAAAAATCTGGGTGGGCCCAGAGAGAGGGAAAACGTGGAATAATAAATGAAGAATAATGGTCGAATAATGGACGACTCGGTTCGGACAGCGCCTCTTTCAAAAATCGACACCAGTTTTGTCAGGCAGGGAGTAACAAGCGAATGCTGGGCAAGAGCTCTATAAAAAACAGATTCACGGATAACCCATATTTTTAATAACACATCAAAAGACAAAGCATGAAAATAGTCTGCTAATTAGTTACATAGCTTGCTCGCGTCATATCGAGTACTTAAATTATGTTTATCTTTTAAGATCCATTGTTGTTTTATTTATTTGATTTTTCTTACTTGCTTTTTATACCTGTGAAAATGGTTTTCTTTTTTTTTACACAAATAAAAGTATTTATTTAGCAAAATGTAATAAGAAGGGAAAGTTAAAATTAATATGAAACTATCTACGGGCTACATTCGATATATGTACTATCTAAATTTCATAAAACATCAGATGAGTGCTTTTAAATTTTAAAGATATAAGTGTAAATAACTGTATTGGGCAAGTGGAGGATATTTTAGCCATATATATTTAATTCGTGCAGACGCGGTTAATTTAATATGGGCCCATCTGTTTCAACCGCACCTGCTCACATTAAATTTTTCTAAATTGGTACATACTTTTATTCGTGTAAACAAATCAATCAATTTTTACAAATTTAAAAACAGCGGGGAACAATTTAATAAATTAGACAATAAATAAAGTGGAAGTGCTAAAATTGCCGCAAAACGCCCCCAGAAAGGAAGCCAGACAAAATATTAAAAGTGTTCCCTATTTCATTTTAATTTTTAATTTTTCAACGATTTGACAAAGAGCGCCATTAGAACAACAGAGATTTGCAAAGTGTGTAGCTGGTATTGCCATAGTCTTACGTAGGGCGCCTTTGGAGCAAGCGCGCCAAGGAACATAATATTTAGAAAATAATTCCAATTAAATGGATTAATTTACACCTTTTAAAGTCGACTAAATGAATTTGCCAAAGGGCACCATTACAACAACAGATATTGTCGAGGGGTTCCCAGTATCAAATAAGATGGGGAACCCATCTCAATTAATCCAGTAATTACTTAAATATTTATTATATTCGCTAATATTTGCTAAGTGTGTAGCTGTTATTATTATAGTCTTACGTGGCGCCTTTGAAGTGAAAGGAATCAGCAAGGACGCCATGATCTGTTTCAGAGTAGTTTCTCACAATCTTCTATTGTAGAAATTTATATTTAGTATAATTATGCGGCACTTTTTTACTTTAGCAACAATAGTCTGCCCGACAAAAGTCTCAAAGGTTTGTTTGTTGGTCTCTCCAAGACATTGAGTCCCCCCCCCCCCTGAGTTGGGGATTTCCGGACGCTCAAACCCCATGTGTGCGCCCTTCTAATGGCTAAGGTTGGCGCCTCATTCATGAAGCCAGTCCGCCCCTGGTTACAGCCTACTCAAATCTAAGTTACAGCATACATAATGCTTTTGTTACAGCCTACTCAAGGGTAAGTTACAGCATAGACACAATGTTTCCGACCTTACTGAAGGTAACTTTAACTTTCGGTAAGCTCGGTAGCTAAAGTCATTTTATTCTGTAGTATACTAAATTGGTTTCAACTCCTCCCTACCGATCAACTTCACATGTATTTTCAATATTTTTTAAGTATTGTAGATAACGCGATAGAACATGATGTGATTAGCATCTTATCATTAAAAATTCTAAGAATGTACTTCCCACCTCTAACCAAGACTAAACATAGTAGGTTTGTTCCAACAACACTTCAAACTAGTTTGAAACTGCCCGACGCATATGCGCATCGGACCACAATTGAACGTTTTTTGCTAATGCGCATGCGTCGGACAGTTTAAAACTAGTTTGAAGAGTTGTTGGAACACACCTTATATATTAATGTAAGTTATAGCTAATAATTAGACATGGTTTCTCTTCTCATATCCTTCTTATCATTTTCTCTATTCACTATAAAGAACATCTACCAGGTACTTGATATCGAAAAATGTAAGGAGTAAAATCCACCATTCTAAAAAAGTTGAGGAAGGATATTGTCGAGCTCTACTGATTTTCCACAGAAACCCAGAAGTAGAAGTACAAGGGAGTGGGGCGAGGTAAGAGAGTAGAAAACTTAAGTTAGGGACCAACAAAAACTTTCCTTTGCAGAGTTTGTCTACGAAATTCCTTCTCCTTCGCCAGTCACACATTCTAAAAGCGATTTTTCAAACAGTACTTCTACCATAGTGTATATCATCTGAAAATAATACTACGTCATTCTCCAAATAAAATCAAGAATATTAATAATGCAAAATCCTAATGAAATAATATCAAATTTAAACTTTCATCAAGTGCTTCTATAAAAATAAAAATAATTAATTAGATAACAAATTAATTAACTAAATCCATCGAAATCACATTCCCCTCACAATTCTTCCTCTTTAATATATGCAATATAACTATTAATGTATAATAATATGTCTATGAGAAAGTAATAACTACAATTATGTTATTATAATTTGTCATAGACTTGTATTGTCAAAAAGCTAAAATCTAGCGCAATGGTTTTAGAATGTCAGGTAACTTCTTGGATCTTAAAAGAAGTTTGAGAATTATTTATAGTAAAAAGAATATACAAAATCTTCCTCCTTGGGCCAACCTGTCAAGATGTAATATTGACGAATTATTTTTAAGTTTTTTTCTTATAAATACGTTAAAGGGGATATAAAGTTTCTCTCTGAAAAACTATACTAAACAATTAACTTGCTGAGAATGCAGTTATTTTGAACTTTTATGTATTTTTAAGGTTTTCTGAAAGGGTCATGAGAAGATTTTAGATTCCTTACTAAGTTACTCCACACGACGTATAGAGAAAGAAGTACAATATAAATAAAATGAAACGTATAATTTGATATATACCAGGCGCCTACTATTCATCAATCAGAATTAGTTTTTGGTCTTCTGTATCCGGAATATTTATTATACTCACCCTCCCATTGCCTGTAATAACTTTTGTTGCCTAGATGGGGGAAATCTGGCCTCGACAAAAATACATTTCTGCTTTGCTATGACCATCGGAAATGATTCATGACCAAGAACACACGGTTGTCTGCCGTGCAGTCATATTTTAATCTAAATTGCGAAATGCCGAGATGAATAGCATGCAATGGTTGTTTGGACAAATGTCTTCCAGGGGTCAACCACCCTTCACAAATTTTACACAGTAAAATAGTCAAGAAGAATTGTATGAGCATCCTCAATATTCTACAAAAATTGTGTTAAAGATTTACTCGGCAGTAGGTATATATAATCTGTGATCTGTACAGAGATGTAGCGCCATGTAGCAAAAGCAAGTAGCAACTTAAACTCAAGTGGTCCCGCCACTCCGGCATCGACGTAAAAAAAAATTAGGATATTTTGATTAAGAATTATTCTAAGCGGTGGGTCGGTAAAGGAAAGGCTATGGCTGCTTTGCATACGGTGAACAACCACCTATCCGAAAATACTAATGGACAATATTTATCTCATCTGTTTTTATTATTATATTTTCCTATAAACTATCTAAATAACTTATTACATTTAAAAGTAAGTGTGTGCTTGCGGATGTTCATCCCACTATATCCGGGTCTGCCTGCTGCTACCACAACTGCAATACCTTCCTGCTAACGTAAGATATCGGTAAAAAGGTTTTCTCTATTTTAAACGTTTAGGTCTGCTTTAATAATTTTAACGCTCATTATTAATTCATAGCGGTGTTGCTGTTGGTTTTACTAAAAATTATTATTTGAAAAAAATGTTCGTCTCATCGAATAGTTTATGGAAGATATTTTCCCGTCCTGAAATTCCAATTTTACATTTGAACCTCTCGCTTACACGAGCGTTGCGCGCGAACTTGGACAGTTTCGCTGTCCAACGAACACAGCCTGAGCATTAATAAAAGGGACAAATTTCAACGAAATCGGTCAACTGTTACTCAAGTTATCGTCGGACACGTTAACGTTACACACAGACAGACAGACAAGATACATAATACTGCGTTGAATGTAAGAAGCTCGCTTAAATTAACCAGCGTACGTGGATCCCTCTCTTATCTCCTACAATTTTAGGAAAAGAAGGTCTAAATAACTTGCTACCAACTCCTGAGTGCGCTTGTGCGCTCTCGTTCTCTTGCTAATCTTAAGAAAAGAAGGTCCAAGGTTCAAATCATTTGCAACCTACTACACAGTGCGTTCTTTTCCTAATCTTAGGAAAAGAAGGTCCAAGGTCCAAATAATTTGCAACCAACTCCAGAGTGCGTTCTTTTCCTAATCTTAGGAAAAAAAGGTCCAAGGTCCAAATAATTTGCAACCAACTCCTGAGTGCGTTCGCGTTCTCTTCTTAATATTAGGAAAAGAAGGTCCAAATAATTTGCTACCAACTCCTGAGTGCGTTCTCTACGCCACCCACCTCATGGACTGCAACTAAGTACAGGGTTGAGTGTACTAGTTAACTGCAGCCACTAAATGGCTCAAATGTCAAAGTTGGACATTAGCCAACATGCAAGTAAGTACGTTTACTCAAGAATTAAAATTAAAAAAATATGTAAAACTTAGGCTTAAAGTTGCTTATATAGAGGCAAAATAAATATTGTATTAATAATAATTAATTAGTATTGGAATTTATTATCTAAGACCTTTATAAAAATAAAATTAATTTCATCAAATGCTCAACAATAAAATTGTAATTTAAAAACTCATTAGGTTTTACTTTTTCTTATCCACCGGTAATAATAATTATATTAACAAAATCTTTTCTTTAAAAGTGGGAAAATCACAATTAGGAAGTTGCTCTACCGCTCTCGACGACGGGAGACTTAAGAGAGAATTAATTGGATGTTGCTGCGATCCCTGAATCTGATTTTATAATTAGATTGTCGCAATGAGTTGTAATCACCGTGTAAAAGTGAATAAGTCAATTTCAAGGTAAAGGACAGAGTTCAGGGTTTCAACAATTGAGTTTCAAGTTGGAATCGGGTCCCAACTAGCCTGAATCGAGTTGCTAACAATTTATCCTTTCGCCTCCCTTTGAGAACCAATTATTTCAACAATCAATTAGTAAGCACTTGGTGCCTTTGTCGCTCTTATAAATGGACCTTCAGTACAATTACTTTTGATGTTGATTTTATTCTCTTATATATAAAAAAAATAATCGAAGTTGCTTCGAAAAAAAATTCTTTTATGAATGTATTTTATTTACTTTACCTTTTTTTGTACCTAAATAAACAATTTATACGGATCTTTTAGGTTATTTATTTTTTCACCATTTTTTTTTTTCAATGTATACATTTAATCACGCTAATAAAAGCAATAGGTTCGATGTCTCGGATTTATTTTTTATATAATGTTATTATTAAACTTTCTGTGCCAAAGAGGGTTGATCATTTCCTCCACGGCAACCGAGAGTTTCTTTAAATTTTTATTCTAGAATATCCCCCTGGTCAACTGTTTTAACCCCTTTAAAACTTTTCCATTAAAAATTTTAGGCTATTACTGGGCTACCCTTTAAGTTTAACTCAGTCTTCCTTCCAATATAGGTGAATCTTACTCAAAAAAACTTCATTCTTAAGATGTTTAAAAAAGAATAAATTACGATTTTTTAAATATCTATAAAGTAAAAATTGAGAAAACTCTTTTTTAAAAAAAAATATATATATTTTGAAAAAAGAAAAATCCACGATTGAAAACTAAAGCTTTGCTGGATATTTTTAAATGTGTGCAAAGTTTTACGAAGAAAAGTCTTATTTAAGGAAAGCAAAACTTGATTGATGTTAAAGAGAGTCAATGATGAATAATATTTTTTCTACACATTGATAATATNTATGTATCCTTTTCAGCTTGTAGCTGAAAAGGAAAAGCGAGGTTCTGACCTTAAGACATCTCCGCTACATAAAATCAAATTAAATTTTTTAAGTTTTTGGTAGTTTTCATGCTACGAAAAGTTTAAATTTTAAAGTTAAAGTTTAAATTTGATTAAAATTAAAATCTTAATGGTTTAATTTGAAAAAATAGAGGCATCTGGGTTCATAGCAGAAGTTTTGGAACGAAGTTCCTTATGGCACGTTCTGGAGCCCGGGAGTGAATCCGAAAAAAACGACCAAAATCACCGTCACGCAAAATCCGTCACGAAATCAACCGATAACTTGAGTAAAAGTTGACCGATTTAGTTGAAATTTGTACACATGTTCATTTTACCAATGCCCAGGACAAGTTTGTTGGACAACGTTATCCGCCCAAGCGTTCTAGACACTGCTAATGAAGTGATAAAGAACGCTAAATTTATTAAAGCGGACCAAAACGATTAAAATAAAGAAAACAACGTTTTTACCGATATCTTACGTTCTAACGTAACGTTTTAAATGAAACTTTGTATACATCACCTATAGCACATTTGAAACGAGCATGTGAAATATCAACAAGCAGAAGTTTTTGTGAGTTGATGATTAATATTTTTTATTTTAATATTTAATTGGAGTAATTTGCCGACGGCGCGGCGTCTGAGCGGACAGTACTTTTTTGTTCTACAACCATCTGCTTCAACTATAAATTTATCATTAACTTTTTTCTCGATATATAATACATTATTTATTGAAAGGCGCTCGTTTCAGAGATAATAAAATTAATATAAGATAATAAAAGCTTTTCATTTAATTTTTCCTTAACTCTGCTAGTTCAATAGTTCGTTACTTTTAATTTTGTCTCTTTTCTAACTGCACCATGTATAAGTAGTTATTACTGTGATTTTATAATTTATATTTAATGAAAAGCGTAAGGTACTTCGTTCCTACCGGGTGTCCCACGACACCACACTTTTTTTTTTTACGCGCGTTTTGGCTGTATAAATAATAGTATATTACGCGTCTAGTGCGTAAAGTAGCATTGTGGAGTTTACACCCCGAGCGACAGCGAGGATAGTAAAACCACACAAGCAGAGCAAAATGCAGTTTCTGCACGAGTTACGTACCGTACTTTTTCCTCGATTGTGGGATTTTAATAATAAATTTAGAAAAAAAAATTAAAATCATTAAATATATATTGTTTATCGCTGATATCATGATAAAAACAATTACTTTAATTAAACAAACTGCAAATTAGTTTTTTCCGTGGTAGGCTGAGAAATAGAAACTTTAAGAGCCTAAAAAACATAGCTAAAATCCATTTTTTCATTACGTGGACTTAAAAAATTGTTTACTCCTACCTGTAAAGAAATTTATTTTTACGTGCCGGGACGTAAAAAAAAAAAAGAATTACAGTTAGTAGTTATCAAAATTTCCGTTTTTAGCGCCGCAATCTTTGCAGAAATGCTTTTTAGTACGATTAAAATCCGTTAGATGTCAATGTGTTTTATTTATCTTTTCTTTCAGTGTAACCTCTTTTTAAGGTTTATTTTTTGTAATCTTAAGTATGTACTAATATTTGTTATTATTATATTGATTATTGATTAATATTTAATGTTTTTTCATTGTCTGCTACCTCGGAAAAATAGCATATGCTACACAACTGTGAGGTGTTTTTTCTTTACCTTGGCAATATTTACTGTCCAGCGAAGAGACAGTAAATGTAATTGCCGTGGTAAAGAAGAAACAGCCTAGTAACATAATATACTATTATATAATTTAAGCAAACACGCTAATCGTGCGATAAAGTGAAGAAATCTTCTTTTTTTTCCATACCTTCTAGGGTGGAAATAAAGAAGAATTATGAAACGCGCATGCGAAAGTAATGCAACTATGGAAAGAATCACTTTCTACGTATCTAAACAGAGATAAAATGTTTATATTTCGTATTATTTTATGCTTATCATTACTTGTTTTCCCCCACCCTTCCTTCCTTGTGCACTTGCGCAGTATTCCATTCAGGTTATAAACAAAGCCAAATATGGTTATAAAGCAAGGTTTGAAAATAAAAAAAAACAAGTGTATATTTAATATTTACTATGTAAACAGATGACTAAAAAAAATAAAATAAAAAATACAAACAAGAGGGAAGAGGACGGAAAAGTTTCATTTGAACGCGAGAAAATTGATTCGAAAATCACTTTCGTGAACCAACTTCCTTGCGTCATGCTATGACAGCCATAGATTACTCTAAAGCGCATAAAAAACATGCTATTAATCCATCTGTGTGAGCTCTAAAGTCAGCGCAAAGATAGAAGACCCAAAGAGAGAAAAAAGAACAATTCGTAGATAGTATGTGGAATATCACATTCACCCTGACTATAGAAGAATAAATCGTTTCCGAGCCTTGTCAATAAATAGGAGAGGTACAACTTTCAGATCTTCCTCAACTCTGCAAGAGGATTCGTTTACGTAAGTAATTAGGCAAGGATTTTAAGTTAAACAAAATGCGGATAGACAGAATACACAGAACTATCTACCTAGAAACGTGTTTTGAATAGCCAGATATTTGTCGATTCCTGAAGGTAAAGTTGAAGTTAAGTACCAACGCTTTTAAATGGAGACGCCCTTGTCTCATGATCCTAGCCATCTCTCCTTCATCCTTTATTGTAACTAGACTAATTCACAGACTGGAATAATTCATAAGGATTAATATTGTTGATATAAAAGCAAGGAGTGCTGGTAGATAAATGATTCTATCCTAGTGTAGTGGAAGGATTATATAGCATGTAATTATTTACTCTAATGAGTGAGAGAGCAAGAAGCTATTAGCAGCTATTAATTATTTTAGAAAGGCAAGGTTCCGTCCCTACGGGCCCACCCACCCTTACTTTACAACTGACCTTACAGCCTTATACAAGCTCGTTTAGCAACTCATATACACCCTTCAACACCTATTCAACCCGTTTTCAAAACATATTATAGTCACTGATTTAAATATTAATATTATAAATATATATTACATTTATATAAATATATTTAAGATATTCATTTCCCCCTAAAATCAAACAGTGATTTATTGTAAGATTATCTTTTAATATTATATCCTAAGCTATAAATACTCTAGTGCAATAATATATTTATTGCAATTTCTTTGAATATTATTAATTTGAAGTTACAAATTGAGTTATGTTCTCAATATTTTTACTTTTACTTACCTCAAAAGAAATTTTTATTTTCACCAAAAAAAAATAAATCCAAAACCGAGATTTAAACGGAATTATACTTTTTTTTGTGTGTGTGTGTGTGTGTGTGCGTGTGTCTGTGTGTGTGTGTCTGTCTGTTCAACGTTAACTTGATAAAAATCTGTCCTTACATGTGGTCGAGCTGCCCGGAGAATTACCAATTTTTGACTTCATTAAACCATTTTTCTGTCAGCAATAATTTCAAAAATTCGTAAAAAAATCGGATAAGTTTCTAATTGCGCTGGAATTAACACCAATTATACCTCTTTATAAGACAAAAATGGTACTTTTATAGAAAAGGACCCCCCTTTTTGTTTTTTATACAAAAGAGTTTATATCCCTTAGTAGTTAAGACAAAGGGATATTCCGTCCAATATGCTTTGGGACAAAGGAATATCACACTTTTATATAAAAAAAAAAATGTGTATTAAGTTGTAAGAAAGTATCTCTGATTAAAAAGTAAGTGGGGGCCTCTTTTCTATAAAAGTGCCACAGAAATTCTTTTTGATATTTGCTGCCATTTATAAAATATTGACTTTTGAACATTTATAAACTTTAACGCTAAACAATGGTACCTTCATATAAGATAAATAAGTCCTTCATATTTTATCTTTATATCTGCCGCCATTTTGAAAATATCGACTTTTGATTTTTATATAAAAATGTTTTTTACAATTTTAAATACCTCACAATTATAACGGACCTCATAATACCGGACTTATTTTTTATAAACGACAAACACAACACAATTATTACACACATAATAATTAAAAGTCGATAAAAGGTCTCAATGAGGTAATTGATCATAGAAATTCAACATCATAGTCTGTTACTTTTGTAAGTAAAATAAAAGTTAGGGAAATTGGTGTACTTAAAAGGAACTTCAAGGATGTCTCTCCAGAAATATATCCACAAATTCAAGCACGTCTTTTACATGTACTTACTTACATCTTTCACTTAGTTTCAGAATAGATGGTTAGTTAAAAAAAAAAAAAAAGTTTTTATTTGTTTTTTATTGTTTTTTTATGTTTGTTTGTGGGTCCAGTACAAATCTTGCAATCGATTTTTAACTAACTTCCCGAGTAGCTAGACATTTGAAACTTTTAAGGTACAGAACACAATGACAATGCAACATTTTAATACTTTTATCCATCTTTGAGCAAAATTTAATTTGTTTTCAGCAAATGTGCTGTATGGAAAGTTAATTCGGAAAAAATCCGACAGTTATTTTATTTGTTTTGGCATATCCCATATTTACAATCTTCATTTTGACAGGTTTCAAACTAATGACAGAAAATTTAAAAACGTAGATATAAAGTTCTTTTTATCTCGCAATTATCAAGCCGAGTTTACACGATCCAAGTTGACTTTGACCAAATCAGTTTTGACTCTATTTTGACGCTACTTGGATCGTGTAAACAGGTTATCAAAGTCAACTTGGACATCCAAGTTGATGTGGTCTGGTCAACCAATGGTTGATGTGTGATAGTCAACCATATAAACAAGAAAGCTCTCAAAAATGAGAAAAGACATGAAAAGTTGTTACGGATTATTTATAAGAAGGTTATTGACAGCTTTTATTTGTTTCAAATTTTTGTTTTTATTCCTTTGCTTTTTAATGATTTTTTGACTAGTTCCCCTACGAACCAAGTATATACTTGGATGGTGTAAACACTGCATCAAAAATTCATTTTTACTTTGACTAAGTGGATTTGATCAAAGTTACTTGGTCCAAAGTCAACTTAGATCGTGTAGACGCGCCTTTACTAAGTTTTTATTAGCTTGCTTTCTTGTTTGTTTGTATGTTTGTTTTTGGGTCCAGATTTTTAACTAACTTCCCCGCGTAGCTAGACATTTGAAACTTTCAAAGTAGCTCAGAACACGATGAAAATGCAATATTTTAATACTTTTAGCCATCTTTCAGCAGAATTTAATTCGTTTTAAGCAAATTTTGCTGTATGGAAAGTTAGTTCGGAAAAAATCCACAAGTTATTTTATTTGTTTTGACATAACCCATATTTACGATCTTCATTTTGACGGGTTTCAAATTTATGATTTATGACAAAAAATTTAAAACTTATTATATAAAAAGTTCTTTTTATCTCGCAATTTTAAGATTAATTACTCTTTTTTTCTCTCGAAAAAAAAAATTTTGTCGGCGAGGAACAAATAAATAGATAAAACTAAGGTTAAATTAAAATAAATACTTATTATTAATTTATATTAAACTGAGCATGATCTAGCCATGTATCTATTAGTGTTTGTTTTTTCTTTTGTATTTATGACAAATACACGATATATACGATATATGTGAACATTTTAAACACATATTTATTAGGAAGTTCTAGGTCTTCTGGTAGTGACCACGTCAAGTATGGTTTTGGTTCCGACGTTTCACACCCAGTGTTGAGAGCATCTTCAAGAGAGTGCATGTTGAGTGTGTGTGTTGACGCGGTCACCACCGGATTACCTACAACTTTATATTGAGACCAAGCGTGGAATACAACATAATAGTACTTATTTTGTGGGTACATGTTAAGTACCACTCGACAAAAATAAATGCAGAGTATACGCATACATTCTTCTATTAAATTTGATTTGAAATTATAGTTTAATCTAATAACCATTATCAAGGAAATTCACAAATATAGTTATTTCAATTTGAAGAAAGTGATCTGACAAGGTTAAACTTAAATATGAACTTTCAAACTGTAATTGACAAACTTGAAACTCTAATTAAACTTTAACGTCAAAATTTACGAGAAGCTCAATACCAGAAGCCTTTTAAGACGCAATAGATTCGAGTCTGAAGAGAGAATCATAGTTTAGGATTAGATCGAATCCGGTATCTCAATAAACTACTTTTAAACTTTAGGTTTTAGAGCTGGAAGAAAAGGGAGGCAGATGCTCCTCGGAGTAGACTGGGTAAATTTACTCGAGATAAAGTTGTAAGCCATGACCCTAGATCCTAGCAAGCTTAAGCTACAGAGGAGGTAGAGGAAAAAGAGTTAATAATGTATCAAACAGTGGACCGGGTGACACATGCTCCCTGCTCTTCCCTAGTCACCGATCAACGCCCTGAAACATTTACTCACCTCAGTGAGTCGTTGACTTAGCCCGTCACTACCTTGACACCGATCCATCATTCAATTATCTGCCACACGAGACCAGAAACCTTTCCAATCCAACCTTACATTTCAAGTCCTCCTCTAAGCTAGATGCCCTTGAGAAGTAGAAAATACTATGTGTACAATAATTTCACTAATTCAGTAGCGAGCAGTGCGATGAAGCAACGAAAGCACTGCTTCAGTAAAATTTTGAAATAAAATGTAAAATTAATTTAATAAATAAAAAGAACCAGTCTCTCCACGGTAGATAATACTTGTTTATTTATCAAAGCAGCTTTCGGCTTTTATAAAGCCATCATCAGTGCCTACGAACAAACATAAAGAGTTAAAACTTACTAACATAAAGTCAAACTGAAATTACAAAGAAGACGAATAAAAGCTAATGCCAAAATCTATAAAAATAAGAGATAAAAAATAAATACTAAAAGCGTAGAACAAGATCAATAAAAGACTATAAGACGTCAAATAATCAAATGAGTAAAAAAGTAACAAGTCAAATAACAATTAATAAAACAAAGAAACAGTGTTAAAATTACCAGAGTTAAAGTTAAAAATGAAAACAAAATTAAACAAATAATAAAATAACAATAAAACAAAAGATAAAATCAAAAAAATGGCATACCGATTTCAGTGGAACTAGAGACACATTATTTAAAAGGAAATATGTAGAGGGCGAGTCATACGATGTCGGAGACCAACGTAAGACTGATCCTAGTAGACGCTCCAGCCAGGGTTCTTATCAAAGAAGAAGCTTCTCCCCGCTCATTAAGACTTTTATCTCCCGCTCTGCATTGACTTCTGATAATCTCTAAGTTCTCAAGCGAGTCGAGCCTACGTCCTTTCTTGGCAAAATGAAGAAACCCGATTCTATGCAGACCTTGCACATGATTAAGTTCAATGAGATGCTGGTTGAATTTACTGTTAGGACGCTGCAGGTGTTCCTTCGCCCTTGTTTTGAAATTGCGGCCCGTTTGTCCTACGTATTCAGAATCGCAGTCCCCACAAATAATAATATATATTCCACTATTATATTCAGGTCGTATTGGGTCCTTAACCTTGCTAAGCTGCGTTCCTGTGGTTCCTTGATAAGACATTAGCAAGACGGTCCGATATAGGGCCGAGATAAGGAATAGAGCACCAAGTACTTTCTATCGGTTGATGTTCATTAGTCACAACCATAGCCTTCAAAAACAAACTTCGATTTTTCCTGGTTATTAACCTATTATCGTACCCATTTTTACTGGCTATACTTTTTATAGTGGCAACTTCCTTGCTGTAAGCCTCGGGGTCTAAAGGCAAGGTCAATAACCGATGGATCATAGAGTGAAACGCTGCCAACTTGTGGGACCAAGGGTGATTTGAGTCGGCGTGAATAACTGAGTCAGTAGTAGTCGGCTTACGGTAGACCTCAAAACGCAAAGTGTTCGCCGTCCTAAAAACCGCTAGTCCTAAACCGTGGAGAGACTGGTTCTTTTTATTTATTAAAATGACCTCCACCAACGCTCTTTTTTCTCAAGTAAAATTAATTTGTTCACATATAAACTACATCAAACGTGAAACACGATTCATGTAATTACATGACGTTCCATTTCCAAGCGCGCTGTCTGCGGGTAACAATATTCCCAATCTGTATTCGTGTGAAGCAGAACTGTGACAGCATGGATTAAAGGTTGCGCGCTCAACCTAACTCGGAGACGGAGAAAGGGAAGGGTTGGGGAAAATAGTCGAGTGAATCCGAGTGCGCCTATAAACTCACACGTCTGGACTTGACTCCTTCTCCACTAAAGGGCTTCGAGCGTCAGTCAGACTCATGTCTCACTGCATTGATACTTTCACAGCACTGTTTTCTTTGCTTTGGTTCGTTTATACTTAAAGATTTTATTAACAAGTAGTAAATAATTATTAAAGTATCGTCGCTTACTAAGATGTAGTAGAACTGTATTCAAATACCATAAAAATTGATTATTTGCACCCTAATGTTCTAAGCTTTTTCATGGAAGGGCCCCCGGTCTGCCTAACTACGAGCCCAAGTACCACACAACACTGTACTAATACCCACCATACATCACTGTACTAAAATTCCATCTTACTTCATTAGTTAAACTTTAAAGAAAAAGAAATTCTTCGTTTTTTAAAGCAAGGGAAAAAAAGAAACTTCTTCAAACTTTACGGACTTTTAAGCCTACTATCAATATAAAACTATTTTTTAATTAAACTTATTTCGGTATCATCAAAAGTACTTGACAATAGTGATTTACATAAGTCCATAAATAATCCAAAGATTTTATAAATATATATATA
>KZ652153.1:100866-111007 GCA_001010745.2 Gerris buenoi
CATTTCTCGATTTCGCCTCGGGGTATGATTTTTCTGAACATGTATGCCAAATTTCGTCAAAATCGGCCCAGTAGTTTAGGCTCCAGGCGTCTGCACAGACAGACGACAGACAGACGACAGACAGACGACAGACAGACGACAGACGACGGACAGACATTTTTTAAAAACCACTTTTTTGGACTCAGGGGACCTCAAAACGTGTAAATCCATCAAAATCTCAAAATCGAATTTTCGCGCCATCACAATACTTTCTCTTTATATGAGAAAGTAAAAAGTGACACCTTGACAATTCTAAGCCAACTAGTGCTTTATTTTGACGCTGAACATCTATTCAACAAAAATAATATGTATGTGAAAAGTAACTATCGGGACAAGTAACTATCGTGACTTATTAACTAAAACATGGCGGCCAAGCCGCCCTAATATATTAATGCTATCAAAGGAAAGCATAAGTTTTTTGTATACTACTGATGTATTAGCAAACAATATTAAAAAGCTTTAAATGCAATTTTAAGTATTAAAATTAATGGTATAAAGGAATGATTCTGTCAACTGTAAAACACTGAAATCAAGTCAAACAGTGCAGCCATATTCTTGGTAACTATTTAAAATTTCTCCTCCCTAAAAAGGATATTCAAGAATCTGAGCACACTGCAATGATGCATTTAATCTATAGAAAATTGTATGTGGGGTGGTAGATTTTTTAATTATGAGGAGTGCAAGTAATACATTTTTTTTATCCTCCGGACATTGAAAGTGTCACTTTTTTTGAAAATGACCCGTTAGTGTTTTTACTGTACCATTAGTTATTTAAATTGTTACTTATTTGAGTTATTCGTTCACCATGTTTTTTAATTTTTAAATTGTTATAAAATGTTCAATATTTTGGAATACAATATGTTATAGTGTGTCAGTTGACCATTTATATATTTTTAAACTTTAAAATTTAAATGACGCTCTCCCTCTCCCAGAGAGATAGAATGACGACATCACAAGTGAGTTAAACTAATTACTTAAAAGTATGTTTAGATTATTGTAATTGAGGGGGGGGGGCCTTGTGGTCCGCGGGTACAAAAAGGTTGGGAAACACTGGTCTAAAGCACAATTGAAAGAGACATGTAAAATTTCAACTTGATACAGATACATGCAGAAGTTTTTGTGTAGCGAAGTGACAAATTTTATAATAGTTGAAATCAAGATGGCCGGAACATGTAAGTAAAGGAATATTTAGAAAGGCACCCTTCTCCCCTACTACAAGACTACAAGGGCTCTCTATTACATTACATACAACCATATTTTTTAACTATCAACTCATCATGAATCATGATCTAATACCTATTGCATTACGCTGGCTTCAATGATAGAGCATAGAGCCACGCGATGCCTAGGATAATTTAATGCTCAGGCCGGTCAAGTGTACGTACCCTACTTCTAGTGTAATTAAATTTAAGTATTTAATTCCATTAGCAAATATTTTCAGAAAATGCGAATTCATCTGTCATGACGGCGATTTATCTTCTTTTTAAAAAAATGTATTGCGGGTCCCACTTCCCCTGTGTACGCCACGACTGAGTTACGAGCAGATGCTAAATCGTGGGCTACGGTTTTTTAATTCTTAAATAATAACCTATTATTTTTTGTGTTCTACTTTTACGCCAAACACCAAAATCATAATATGAATGAACCCGGTTTTCAGCTATCTCTTGCAGTAATCAGTCCGTCCCATTCTTTTGTTTTGTTGACTGTCTGCTGATGTAGTCACATGTTTCACTTTGTTCGTGTTTTAAAAATCTTTCACACATTTCTTCAAGTAAAAACGTATTTCCTTTAAAATATCGTTCTTGTCTCATTAGTTCATTATGAAATCGGAAGCTAAAGCGAAGTACCTTGTTGTGGACACAACTGGCTTCATTAAAAATTTGCAGTTTCAGGTACTATCTATATCTTGAACTATATTCTCCTAATTTTCGTATAAAATTCTATAGGTAAATTTGTAAAAAACCTTCTAGCTGATTAATTAGTTGCAATCACTGGATGGATGTATTTTTGACTAATTTTTCGTTTATTTGACACACGCTATTTTTGAGAAAAAATACTTTCCTGCTTAATTTCTTTTATCATGCATTACTCGCAAATATAGCTTATAAAATTACACTAGATGTGTGATGGCAAACTTTTATGGATTTCCTCTTTTATGGCAATACAATATGTTATGTATTTGTTTCGTATCTCATTTATTAGACTATATATTGGGAAAATTTTGCATTAGCAGTTCAAATCACAACTTGGAGTACAGAGTTCTTGCCTAGATAAAGGGAGTGGCATATTGACCCTAAATCTAAGGTAAATGGTTTCAGGGTATATAGTAGGAAAATGATCAAAGCTAATATTCTTCTGTTAACAGTTTTTCGTTATAGATGTATTTATGAGATCTTCACCTCAGTTTTGAATTTCAAGGAGTTATAGGACTTAAAAACCAAATACTTAAAATAGTATTTATTATTAATTACCCTTATTTTAAGTATTTAATCACAGAGTTGATTACAAATTGATGTTCATTAAAGACATCTTGCCTGCAGATTCAGCCGAAGTAACTGTGCCATCTCTTGTTCTCTGGATTGCCCATCAATAAGTGTTGAGCGGTTTTCTATCGCTCAACAGTCAGCAGGGTTATTAGTGTTGTATCATTTCAAATAAATCTAGTGATAAAAACTGTGGCATCACTGATATGTTATCTTCATTGCCAGACAATGTACACTAGATGTCATGTCCAATTTTAACGTTAAAACACTGGAATGCATTCCCAAAAGATTTAATTTAGGCATGCAGTCATATCTGTTGTTGGCTTAGCTTAAAACTAGAAAGTCTGCCACAGCACTTTTTACCGATACATTAAAAAGGAACAGTTTTAATCCTGGTGGGATTACTAATGTTTTCTAACTCATATATATAAATATTTCAAGAATGTTTCTTTTGTATTCCATGTTTAGAGCTCCTGGTAACTCATGAAAACAGCTGGTATCTAAGTATTAAAATGTATTTGACATTACAATCTGTGTTAGTGAGAGACGCCAAGGGATGTGCCATGCAAGCGTGACACATAGGGACTGTTCCAATGTCAAAGGAAGTGGGTCGGATGCTACGAAATGATGCAGGACATGGCGTAATGCCAAGCTAACATCCTTTTGACGTAATGTCTGATGTTGGAACAGTTCCTATGTATCACGCTTGCGTGGCACATCCCTTGGTGTCTCTCACTAACACAGATTGTGTACCTTATTGCAGTGTGCAAAAACACGGTAATACATTGCTGATGTATTTGACATTGTGTGGAATGGCTATTTTTAGTACTTATTATTACAAGAACACATAAATACAGACGGATAGTCTCTTGATCTTTTTTAAGTCTCCACTTGTTTCATATAGTATAAATAATGAATCCAGGTTTTTCAAAATTGTAGACACTGATCTCAGAGTGATTTCATATTTACGGGATACTTCTTTGTTCTTCATTCCTTTACCCTACTACTTTGAATAAATTAATTCTTTCTGAAAGTGATTTTCTTTTAGATATTTGTATGGTGAACAAAATTACGCTGTAAAAAAATCAAGAGCTTTATAACAAATTCTAAACCGAGAGTAAGAGATTTCTCTATAATGTGCTATGATGATTCGTTCTTTAGAAACACTTTTTTTTTATAGAGAATTCGTGGGGAGTAAAAATAAATTTGTTATATTGAGATTTCCATTGTATAGCAGTTTGTCATAAGGTGGTCCGACTGCATTTGTAATTTTATTATTTGCCCATTATAGGAACTGGCTGAAAATGTCATCTCACTGGAAGAAGTCGTCAATGAGATTAAGTGCCACAAGCAGCTAAAACGCTTAGCAGTTTTACCTTATGACTTGACTATCAAGGCTGTTTTCCCTGAAAACGTCAAGACAGGTAACATCCTTTTAGATACCTTATAAAACAACTATTTGCAACGTTTTCTAGAAGTTGTCCCTTTTTTTATCAATTCAGAGTTCGTAGACGGGGGTCTTCAAGGTTTTTTTTAAATAATATAACATACTTAGTTTTTCATGTTTTGAAGTGGCTATATACACCTATTTCCATTTATATTGCATTTTTTTTTAAGTTTTTGGTAGTATTCATACTACAGAAAGTTTAAATTTTAATTTATATCAAATTATTAACACTGGGAGACAGACAAAGAAAAATAGACTCCAGCGCCAGCACTTGAACCACGGGCCTCTACATTTCCAGTGTAGCGCTCTACCAACTGAGCTACGCAGGAGAATTATTTTCTCTGCCGTAATACTACACTGGAAATGTAGAGGCCTGTGGTTCAAGTCCCGGCGCTGGAGTCTATTTTTCTCTGTCTCCCAGTGTTAATAATAATAATAATTTCATTTATATTCCATTGTATTATAAGATTTTTATAATTATAGTATAAATTAAATTTGAATTTTTTAATTGTGTTTTTTTTTTAGTTACTGAATTTTCAAAGAAAACTGGAGATTTCCCTAGCTTATCATCCGTGGATATGAAAGTTATGGCATTAACTTATCAGCTTGAAAAAGAATTTGTTGGAATTGACCATATTAAAACTTCACCTGAAATTCAAACAACTATTGAAAACTATAATCCAGCTGAAGTTTCCTTTGATAATGTTGCTGGATTCTACAATAAAGATAAGGTGTTCATTATTTATCACTGTAAAATTATTCTAACTGAAAAATTTATACTTATACCTTTATACTTATCTCTAAGCCAGCAAATATAACATAATTGTCTCAACTGAGAGTAGTCCAAGAGTACCAACTTTTTTTCTTATGGGCATTAGTTCTCCCCATAAAAAATACAGTAGAACCTCGATTATCCAAGCCTCTCATATCCGAACCTTCTATTATTTGAACTCGCCACCGGCAAGGTGGTTAGAGGTACTCACCACCTTGTTGAGGGTGAAACAGACAAGAATTCATGATTTTTTCAAACCTAACTGAAAAATGTAATATAATGTGTTGTTTTTCACCTGTATGTATTTATAATTTTTATTTAAAAATATAACTACATATCTACCTTAAAATGACATTGTATACTTAATTCATTTTTTTCTTTTCTTTTCTTCTAATGAACCTCGATTATCCAAACTTTTTGACTATCCAACACACCTCTGGTCCCAATTAGTTCAGATAATCGAGGTTCTACTGTAACATTTCTACTTGTATTTTCTTAAAATCATAAAATATTAAGAAAGAGGCAATAAAGTCTAATTAATTATATTAAATATATAACTAGGCATCGCGTGGCTCTATCATTGAAGCGAGCGTATAGTAATAGTAATAAATGTGTATTGAATATTAAAATAATAGATAATCATGCATCATGATGAGTTGATAGATAATGGGTATAGTAGTAGATTAGCGGCTAGTATTAAGGGAAGGGAACCACCCCGCATTCTTACTATTCCTCTAAAAACTCTAACCGCACCTCTCCTTTTCAATTATTATAAAATGTATCACAATACTACAGCTTGTATCAACTTGAAATTTTACATACTTGTTTCAATTGTACTTTAGACGATGTATATGAAGTTTTATTAAAATCGTTTCGCTAGAACGAAAGATATCGGTAAAAAGGTTGTTTTCTCTATTTTAAACGTATAGGTCCGCTTTAATAGTTTTTGTGTTCTTTATTAGTCGTTGTTGGTTTTACTAAAAAATGTTATTGTAAAAAAATGTTCGTCTCATCGAATAGGTTATGATAGAATTTTTTTCCGTCCTGAAATTCCAATTTTAAATTTCAAGCTCACGTTTACGCGAGCATTGCGCGCGAACTCTTGGACGGATCACGCTGTCCAACGAACTTAGCCTGAGTATTAGTAAAAGGAACATGTATACAAAATGTCAACTAAATCGGTTAACTTTTACTCAAGTTATCGTCGAACACGTAAACGTTACGGACAGACAGACAGACATCCAAGATGCATATTTCGTTGAATGTAGGAAGCTCGCTTACGCTCGCTTCAATTAATTTAAAGCCAAAGAAGATTACGGTCAATCATTAATTTAAAGGGACAATTAAAAATAAAAACATTTTGTCAATTTCCTGCAATAAGAGTTGCCAATAAGCTGATTAGTTTTTTATTGACAAATTGGACCAATTGATGTGGCAAATAGGTACTTATTAGTTTCCCCTTTCTCAGTAGAATAATTTGGATATTATTATAATTTTTCACATTAAACTATAAAAGCCATAATTTGTCTAAAACGTGAAATGAAAGCAATTGTATTTGAAACAATGTCAATTTTTTTTAAATTACATACAAGGCAATCTATTCTTCATCTCTTCTGAAAATAATAGAGTAAAGATTTTGATTGGGCATAGAGGAAACTTATTAACCTAGATACTCCTAGTGACTGATCAAGTCTTTTAATCACACACTTTGCAAAAAATTAGGTAATCATAGATAGCCAACCTTTTAACTGGAAGTTCAAAACTGTATACCTTATCATTAGATAAGATATGAGGTAGTTTTGAGCTTCCAAAAAAATTAATTCTGTCAACTATTGTTACTACTACTATCAATAATTGTTTATAGTATTACCTTTAATTTCAGATATTTATTATTTGTATGTATTTATTTTTTAGATAAAAGATAATTTAGATGATAAATCTGTTGTGGATGATGCGGATTTAATTATACAAAATATGAAAGAATTGGAGGTTTGTGATGAAGCTGAGGAAGGCCTTCAAGGAAAAAGTGAAAAAGATAATTCTAAAAATGAAGAGGTAAACCAGGAAAAGGATAAAGAGCCAGAAAAGAATGATATCATTTTACCTGATTCCTCTTCAAAAACTAAAGATAACAGTGAAAAACCTCAAATTGTAGAAGAAAGTTTACAAAATCAAGAAGCTCAAAGTAGTGAACAGAATCTTTCAAAAGTAGATAATGGTTTGGAGAAAGAAGAAATTAAGTCTGAAGTCACTACACCAGATTCTGATTATAAAGATGATTTAACACCGTCACCTCCCGACGATCAGATTGAGCTAGGTTACTCCTCAGATGACGAGGGAGACTCAACTATATCAGATGATAATCTTTTCGATGATGATGACAAGAATGTAAAGTTTGAACCCTCTGAAGACTTGATGGTACTGAAACGGATAGAACAGAACTCACAGGAATGTGATGATATCTCTGATGATGACAGTATCTACGATGATGATGATTGTGGTTGGATTACTCCTAGTAATATTGCTGAAGCTAAGAGAGAATCTGCTTCAGGTGTTCTTTCTGATGAACCTGTCACGGTTGCTTGTTTAACAACAGATTTTGCTATGCAGGTAAACATTTATTTATTCTATAATGTTAAATTAAAACTATAAGTGATAAGTATTTGAATATTGATGTTCTTAAAAAATAGCTATTAGTAAAGAATAGTTTTTATCCTAAAACATATTAATTTTAAACAAGTAAGGCGCGCTTCACGTAAGTACGTGAGGCGATAATCACCGGTTTCTGTACGATTAAGTTTAAATATTAAGTGTAATAGTTGAATATTCTTTTTCTACACTTCAAGACCTTCAAGTTGATGTATAACATGCCATGGTAACTAAAAACTTTTTTTAGTCGCCTGCCATATTGGCCGCCATCTTGAAAATATTACGTGTGTTATTTTAATAGTTGCATATTCTTTTTCTACACTTCAAGACCTTTAAATTTATGTATAACATGCCATGGTAACTAAACCTTTTTTTTAGTCACCCGCCATCTTGGCAATATTAAGTGTAAAAACTCCAAAATTTGTCCAGTTGTCTAAAATGCCGAGATGTACCTGTGTGCCAAATTTCATGTTTCTAGCTATAGTAGTTTATGAATTGAAATAAGCCTACGGACAGACAGACAGACAGAGCCGTTATATAAGGTTTCTTTTTTACTTTGTACAGAAACCTAAAAATTAAGAATATTTTCTCTTAATATTTGCCTAACTGAATATACCTAATATAAATCTCTCCTAAAATAATGATGATAGAGCTGAAATATACCGTTGAAAGAGGAGAAAATTTCAGTTTAGAAAGTCTATTTTAAATGCCTTAAAGGGGCCAATCATATGCCTAAATTTCATTTTTTTGTTAATTTTATTTAAAAAAAAGTTTATTTTTATTTCAGCCTGTAATTATGCCAAAACGGCAAATGCTACAGTTTGCCAAATTCCAGTAAAACTTTCTTAATATTTCTTCTTCAGTCCGAGTACCCTAACACCATGTTAATATGCAATTTTTTGAGCTATGATTGAGTTTTCGAAAAAAAAAAAAAAAAAAAAAAANATATTTAATTAAAGAGGACTGCATACCTTACTGTCCATAGGTCAATCCTAATTGACCTATGGACTAAGTAAAAGGAAATTTAAACTCTTATGATATTTGACTGAAATGTAATTTATTGTTATAAAAAAAATTAAATAACTTTTTGTCCTTTTTTCAAACTAAGTGTTAATGTTGTTAAAAAAAAAAAAAAAAAAAACACAATGCACTCTGTGGAAACTGTAATAGTCCAGTCAAAATAGAGCAAAAATACCCTTAACCTCGGCAAAATTGCAACACAAATGATTCTTTTTGCATTATTCTCAAAAAAGTGTGTCTTTTAACATACTCAAAATCCCCATTAATCCCGGCCCGGGAAATCAGTCAAAATCCAAGATGGCGGCAGAATTTTACCATTTTTGTCTATTTTGTTGCTTTTATTGCCGTAAAATAAATTGTTTGCACTCTAAATGGGTACTTATTATGTACTGAAGCATGAAATTTAAATTATCTCAAAATCCTCATTAATCCCGGCCCGGGAAATCAGTCAAAATCCAAGATGGCGGCTGAATTTGCTGAATTTTGCCCTTTTTTTCTCTATTTTGCCTCATTTATAGTCTTAAAAATGATAGTTTGCTCTCAAAATGGGTAATTATTGTGTACTGGAGCATGCCCTTTACATAATCACAAAATCCCTAATAACCCCGGCCCAGGAAGTCAGTCAAAATCCAAGATGACGGATGAATTTTGCTCTTTTTTTCTCTTTTTTGCTATATTTATTGCCGTAAAAAGATATATTGCTCTCAATATAGGTACTAATTTTGTACTAAAGCAGGCCTTTTACATCAACTCAAAATCCATATCAATCCCGGTTCAGATAATCAGTTAAAATCCAAGATGGCAGCTGAATTTGTCATGTTTGTCGTCCATTTACAGACATTTCTCATATAAATAAATTATTAAGTATTTAATCGCTCAAATTGTGTATCACATCAGATAAACTTTTATTGCGCGCCAGACTTATAAGAAAAAAAAAAAAAACTCTAATACTTGAGTATGTGACCTTTTCCATTAAAAAAAAATTAAAAACAAAATGATTTGGCTTCCATTTTACAATTTTTCATGATCTTCATCTATACTTTCTATTGCTTCGTCTATATCGTCGGCAGTGGAGAGTTTTTTGGCACTGATACAACTGAAATTGTACCTACATTAAATTAAATTTTTTCGGCAACTACATTTCATGGCACCTCAGCCGGTTTTGCAGGTATGTACATCACATTATGCGTAATATACATTCAGGTGTTAGTGGCGAATCCACTATTTTCGGTACATACATATTACCAATTACCATGTATACCTATTCCATCCTCAGTCTGTGGGTTTCAAGCCTTCTTGCATTTGTTTCCTTATATGAATTAGCAGATATGAAGTTTTCAATGGTTATATATTAGAATACACAATAAAATTCATGACCCATGTGTGCTGAATAAATGCAATTTCCCTGTTTGTAAACTTCACACCAGATATTCCATTCAACGGAAATAAGGATTTTTTTTCGCCAATAAGGGAAACAAGCAGAAAATGATTATTCTAATCACTGAAGAAATGAGGCAACATGGCAATTCAAGCAGTTGATGATGCTGATGTTGACATTTTTATATCCACCGTTGAATCCTCAAAAAGTAGAAATTAACCAGTGATAGGAGAAGACACTGATTTATTGGTGTAATCAAGCACACCACAAGTTTTTTTTTAAAAACTAATAAAAAGCTGTCTAAACTGAATAACGTTTATGATATCAATGCCATTAGATATTCGCTCGGAAAT
>KZ652153.1:118399-157355 GCA_001010745.2 Gerris buenoi
TTTTTTTTTTTTTTTTTTTTTTTTTTTTTTTTTTTTTTTTTTTTTTTTTTTTTTTTATTGGTCCTAGGCAACTCAGACTAACTTTCTCAGATACGAGTTCATAATAACTTAACCCAGTCTTTTCCATTTATTGGTTTTTGTAGGTAAATTTAATTATTATTGAACTTTTAATCAAAATTTATCATAAAAATAACGTCTCCTTGGCAGGGAATCAAACCCGGCCTCCCGGGTTTGATTCCCTCTGTCCACGTTTAAAGCTATTTTCTCAGGAACTAGATTTTTCCCGGGGAAACAGCTATCGTTAAATTCATATATAAGTGGACTAAGTTTTAGAATTTTTTAATCAAAATTGTCAGAACCGTTTTGAGAAATAATTAGGGGTGCCCAAGAATTTGGAGCTAAAATTCATTTTTTGATTTCGTTGCCAAAGATTGTCAAAAACAGCCCTGTAGTTTAGGCTCCAGGCGTCTAAATCCATCAAAAACGAATTTTTGCACCAACAAATACTTTCTCTATACATGAGAAAAAAATAAAAATAACCAAGTACTGCTTATTCAAAAATTGCCCTGCTTTCTGTTGGCCACCCTGTAAAAACCATTTTTAGGACTTGAAACATTTTTACCAGCAAAGAACCACACCCTAGCATATAAAACTATATATCTTATTTCAGAACTATCTAAAATTTGTATCAGTGGAATCCATCATGGATATAGGATTTTTAAGAAAGCATATTTTCAAGTAAAATTATATTTCACTTATTTTTAAGCAGCTTCTTAACTTTACTTCTTAATTTTACGAAATAGCTTTTGGCATTAAGACTATTTTGAAAATAAAATATCCTTAACCCTGTTATTCCAATTTGAAATATTGGGGTAAAATATGAATCAAATAACTGTTAATAATAATAACTTAATAGTATTATCCAAGTTACTGAATGATATCATGCATATATATTTTAAGTTAAGTTCTGGAGTAAGATACATAAATAAATAAAATAAAAAAAATTAATAGAATATTATAATCTGTGTACTTGATATCTATGCTTACACATTTTAAATAGACATCTACATCATTAGTAGCTTTCATCCTACCTCATCTCTTACATGTGTCAATTTGTTTTGTTGCTAAAATATGTAATATTGCTCTTTTACCTCTTGTAAAAAACCTTATTAAACATCTATATTTTCTCCCTTCCTATAACAATAATTTTAATTATTGTATCATTCTATTATTTCTTATATCATTCTCATTAAAATTTGACTGCTGATAATATTTTTTTAAAAGCTGATTATTGTTTGTTGTTACATACTTGTATATTATAGATACATTATGTTACTGATTTCAACCTTTTTTTTAACCTTTTAAATTTTAACTTTAATAGACACCTCAAAAAAAAAAAAAAAGTTTGGAAAACAAAATGCATTTCAAATAAAAAAAAAGTTAATCTCTAATTTGTCAATAGTTAACAACTTTTTAACAATGGAATTTGGTTCAGGGGTTGTAAACGATATAAGTTTACATAATGCAGTTTAACACAATGAATAAAACATCAAATATATATATATAGGGGAGACTGTTGTACCTTGGATCAAAATTTACTTTTGTATTTTTTAAAAAGCCATTTTTTAAGATATAATAACGGAAAGAGTCTCTCCTGGTAACACCATTATTTCTACACACTATGTATTTTTTGAGAGTTTAAATATTAAACAGTTATAGGGGAAAAAAATATATTTCTATTTTATTAATATGTGATCAATGGTACAAGACCATTATGTACCATTGATCAAGTCTCAGTATTCCTTATATCATCAATGTCATGTATCTTAAGGAAGATACATAAAGGAAGATACATAAAGGAAGATACATAAAGGAAGATACATAAAGGAAGATACATAAGGAAGATCTCAATAATAAATATTTTAATTCAAACAGATGTAGAAGTACTGTAATTTTAAGAATGAAGGGAGTAGAAAGAAACAGCGAATCAGTAAAATTCAAATGAAAAATTGAGGTCAAAGAAAAAATTCCCTGTTCATGTAAGTTGGATCACAAGTATTTATTAGCAAATCTTGCCAAAGTAGGAATAATTAACTCAAACAATTTTACTTCTTATAACAGATAATGTACATTTTATGCAACAATAGTAGGTACATGGTCTTAAAATACACATTCTAGGGACAAGAGATCTCACTGATTACTAACCTGAACAAACCATTTTTTTTGGTGGTCTGCAATTCTATTCTTGATTACATAGATGGACCTGTTCTTTTCAGGAACAGCATTCCATCTCACCTTGGCCTAGTAGCATAAATAAGCAAATAATTTTATGTTATAATAGTTTACAAAAAGTATGAATTTTTAGGTTGATTCACACTGCAATAAGTCGGGACTGTGTTGGGCACGGTATTGTCACATAGGGTTGAATGGAGCCATTCATAGCTTAAATCATAGCTTTAATCATTTACTGCTCTAATTAGATGTTTGTTGAAAGACAATTTGGAATAGGTTTTTTATTTGTTCAGCAATTCAGTCTAGTGAAGGGAGGGTTGTTGCTCTATAAAATTTTAACCCTCCACACCCCTTTTAAGTCCTGGACCAAATTTTTCAAACATATACAGTTTGGCTATTATGAGTGAATCCACAATACTTAGCAGGGCTTTGTTTCTTATCAAACAATATATTTATTTTTATTGATTAACACAGCGGTTCCCAAACTATGGGTCGCGACCCACTAGGGGAGTAATTTAGGTGGGTTGCGGATTGGGTGCCTCTTAAAACATGTTTTGGGCTGCAAAAATGAAATCTTTAAATAATTTAATTAAATAATCACCCAAAAATTTTCTTCGAAGTGTAAGGCTTAACTATAAATATGTTCTAAAATCAAAAGCTAACCAGTAAAAATTTTTAAAATAAAGTGAGCACAGTGGGAATATTATGCATTCAGTTTATTTCCGGCAAATGCAATTACAATTATTTGTTTACAGCTCTTTTATACTTTTTTTTTTTTGGCTTTAGGCCTACATAAGTTAATTAAAATTAAAACTTTAGGGTAGCTGCGTGTATTATAATAATTCTAGTTATGTATAGTTAAAATGAAGTATAAAAAGGTCTTGGTTAAAGACATGAAGGAAGTATCAAATCCTTTCAAACCTTGCTTTACGGGAGCTGATGGGTTTAACAACCACATATTTAAGTGAAAGGGCTTTCTCCAGTTTGGTTTTTTTTTAAAGAACAATTATAGGAATAGTCTTAACTTCGAGAATGACTTGCGTCTAAAACTATCTAGCTTTCATCCAGATATTGAAAGATTTGTAAATAGCAAAAATCAGCTCCACAAATCCCATTGACAATGAAATAATAAAAAAATTATTGAACTGGATAAAATTAATTTTTATTTAATATACCTTTAACATTTTAATTTTGAGACAGGCTTTATAGCAAAGTGTTAATATAAGCATAATGATAATAATGTGGTTTTGTTTTATTAAAAAGAAGAATAATTAAAAAGGCAATTACTATTATTTTTTTAAATTCATGAAAAAAACATATATGTATATAAACTATGTATGGGTGGGCTGCGAAAAAATATTCTAGGTTAGAGGTGGGTCCCAGAACAGATAAGTTTGGGAAACGCTGGATTAACAGGTTCCTTTATTTAAGCACCTTAAGGCTCTTCCGCCCTTTGAGGTTAGGAAAAGCAGTAAAATTAAAATTATACTGGTTCTAAGCAATATATCAAAAATCTAAGTACAGGCTTCATTCTCAATTTTAATTCTGCACAATTTGAGCCCTATTTGAAATTCCTGTGATAAATAGTACAGACGCCATTTGAATAAAATGATAAAACTCGTTGTATTGAAATGGGGCCTGTACTATTAATCATAGGAAGTTCAAATAGGGATCAAATTGTGCAGAATTAAAATTGGGAATGAAGCCTGTACTTAGATTTTTGATATATTGCTTAGAACCAGTATAATTTTACTGTTTTTCCTAACCTCAAAGGGCGGTAGAGCCTTAATATGTTAATGGTGGACTATCAATAGCCTGACCTTGGTCAGAACCTGGGCAGTAGATAACAACATTATATTTCTGCAGAATGAAGCTAAGAGAGAGTGGAAATCATGTAAAAAAGCGGCAAGGCTCTTTTTGGCTGAATGGTTAGAGTCTGAACGGTAGGCCTGGCTATTAAAAAATAAAGGGCAGAGTGGTTGGAACAGCATGTTCCCAGGCCTTATTCTGCCCCCCGGACAGGCTTGACCCAACTGGAACCACTTTCTCAGCCGTTTTAACTTATATTTTTCCATATTATTATAAGTTAGCAGTACTACACAAGGTACATTCCTGAAATTATACTTGTGGTCTGGAATTTGGTCCATGCTTAATTATATCATGAGGGCTGATCAAAATGTTTCAGCATTTTTTTTTATTATTATTTTTATAATAAGCCAATACAATACCCTTCAACCAGCAGCCACAATCTTGTCTGCTAAGAAACTGGGGAGCACTTTCTTTAATATACCAATTATTAGTTGGTTTTTTTCTTTAAACTTGATTCAGTCCCTAAAGATGGATCCCTTGAAGGGATTTTTGAAGATGTGAGCCCCTTGAGGCAAGATCTTGAGAGGAAGCCCTTACCACTTCAAATCACAATTGAAACTGCCCACTTATTAGAGATGTGCGTTATTTAACGTAATAGGTAAAATAATAGGGTTCCAACTGTGTCACCTATTACTGACGTGACAGTGACTTGGTTAAAGCTATTAAATTTGTCACTGGTTACGGAACGGCNAAACTATGTATGGGTGGGCTGCGAAAAAATATTCTAGGATAGAGGTGGGTCCCAGAACAGAAAAGTTTGGGAAACGCTGGATTAACAGGTTCCTTTATTTAAGCACCTTAAGGCTCTACCGCCCTTTGAGGTTAGGAAAAACAGTAAAATTAAAATTATACTGGTTCTAAGCAATCAAAAATCTAAGTACAGGCTTCATTCTCAATTTTAATTCTGAGCCCTATTTGAAATTCCTGTGATAAATAGTACAGACGCCATTTGAATAAAACGATAAAACTCGTATTGAAATGGGGCCTGTACTATTTATCATAGGAAGTTCAAATAGGGATCAAATTGTGCAGAATTAAAATTGGGAATGAAGCCTGTACTTAGATTTTTGATATATTGCTTAGAACCAGTATAATTTTAATTTTACTGTTTTTCCTAACCTCAAAGGGCGGTAGAGCCTTAACATGTTAATGGTGGGCTATCAATAGCCTGACCTTGGTCAGAACCTGGGCAGTAGATAACAACATTATATTTCTGCAGAATGAAGCTAAGAGAGAGTGGAAATCATGTAAAAAAGCGGCAAGGCTCTTTTTTGGCTGAATGGTTAGAGTCTGAACGGTAGGCCTGGCTATTAAAAAATAAAGGGCAGAGTGGTTGGAACAGCATGTTCCCAGGCCTTATTCTGCCCCCCGGACAGGCTTGACCCAACTGGAACCACTTTCTCAGCCGTTTTAACTTATATTTTTCCATATTATTATAAGTTAGCAGTACTACACAAGGTACATTCCTGAAATTATACTTGTGGTCTGGAATTTGGTCCATGCTTAATTATATCATGAGGGCTGATCAAAATGTTTCAGCATTTTTTTTTATTATTATTTTTATAATAAGCCAATACAATACCCTTCAACCAGCAGCCACAATCTTGTCTGCTAAGAAACTGGGGAGCACTTTCTTTAATATACCAATTATTAGTTGGTTTTTTTCTTTAAACTTGATTCAGCCCCTAAAGATGGATCCCTTGAAGGGATTTTTGAAGATGTGAGCCCCTTGAGGCAAGATCTTGAGAGGAAGCTCTTACCACTTCAAATCACAATTGAAACTGCCCACTTATGGTGTGCTGAGCAATAGAAATAAATTTTCAGTCACTGGATAAGATTGAAAAAAAAATCCTCACCAGTTCAACAAATTTGAGCAACCACTGGCTGAAGTGTATTGGCATACACGACTCATGCATAGAAAAATTGTGTTCATTTTGAGCAAAAAAAAAGACGTGAGGCATCTTGGAACTTTTCCTTACCAAAATTCCAAAATGGCAGCTGATATTAAGTTGAAGTAAGTACTTACTTATCTTATAGAAAGGTATAATTGGTGCAAATTGCAACTCAATTAACAAAATAGTAATGCAATTATATAGCGCTTAATTTTCAAAGTTTAAAAGTCAATATTTTTAAAATTGTGGCAGATACCAACAATAAAATTCAGTGGAAAGGTTACTCTTATAAACAGGTAGAAATTTCAGCACAATCGAAAATTGTTGATTCTCTACAAATGTTACTGACTCTGCAACATTTGTAACTCAAGTGGGTCATTAATTTAGCAAAAAGGATTTTCCAAGGAGAACAACTACAAGTCAGTAAGAACAGATTTTTGTATCAAGTGTTAACTCTCTAGCTTAAAAAAAATTATGGGAGTTATCCATGACAGGCAGACTTTTAGCTAAAAACCACTCAAACAGTCTTAACCTTCGGGCGGCGCGTAATGTTGGTTATTAGCAGTGGGCGCACGGCGGCATTTAGACAGCTTTTGTTTCCTTCTATATTTAAAGCTTGTAGGTCCTTGATTTTGTGGAAATCAGTTTCCTCAATAGGTAATTTTAATAAAACATCCATTTCGAATTAAAAAAAAGTTATTGAACACGTTTTTTTTGAATAAACAAATTACACTTATACACATAAGTAAATTTTTCAGCATTTTAATAAAAAAAAAAAAAAAAAATTAAAAAGGGACCCCCCCCCCCCCCCTCAAGAAAAACCCCGAGTGGAGTAAGGGGTCCCTAGTTCAACCCCCTGGGGGGTCACAACGCTTTTTAAATTAATGTCAGAAATTTTAATCGGCCTATTATAAGGTATAAGCATGCACTTTTCCTCAATTTTAGGACAAGCTAGCTTGTCATCTGAGTTACGGAGTTGAGAGGAGTTAAATCAGCACATGAAAATACTGAAAATAAAAATGGTGGACGATTCATTCGAGGTTCAGATTCAAGTATTTAAAACAATTAAATCTTGTCACTGTCACTGGTTTGGTCACGGATCCTTATTCAGTGAGAGTGACATTGTCAGCTATTAAAAAAATAACAGGTTTGGCCCCTAATACCAGATCTGGTCACAGATTCTTGGAGAAACGTAGCAGGTAGCAGAACTTCCTTTCAGTGACAGTGACTTTGTCACCTATTACCAGATCGGAGCTGGAACGGTGTTACCTATTACTCAGATTTTATAGTTTAGCCCATCCCTACCACTTATGGTGTGCTGAGCAATAGAAATAAATTTTCAGTCACTGGATAAGATTGAAAAAAAAAATCCTCACCAGTTCAACAAATTTGAGCAACCACTGGCTGAAGTGTATTGGCATACACGACTCATGCATAGAAAAATTGTGTTCATTTTGAGCAAAAAAAAAGACGTGAGGCATCTTGGAACTTTTCCTTACCAAAATTCCAAAATGGCAGCTGATATTAAGTTGAAGTAAGTACTTACTTATCTTATAGAAAGGTATAATTGGTGCAAATTGCAACTCAATTAACAAAATAGTAATGCAATTATATAGCGCTTAATTTTCAAAGTTTAAAAGTCAATATTTTTACAATTGTGGCAGATACCAACAATAAAATTCAGTGGAAAGGTTACTCTTGTAAACAGGTAGAAATTTCAGCACAATCGAAAATTGTTGATTCTCTACAAATGTTACTGACTCTGCAACATTTGTAACTCAAGTGGGTCATTAATTTAGCAAAATGGATTTTCCAAGGAGCACAACTACAAGTCAGTAAGAACAGATTTTTGTATCAAGTGTTAACTCTCTAGCTTAAAAAAAATTATGGGAGTTATCCATGACAGGCAGACTTTTAGCTAAAAACCACTCAAACAGTCTTAACCTTCGGGCGGCGCGTAATGTTGGTTATTAGCAGTGGGCGCACGGCGGCATTTAGACAGCTTTTGTTTCCTTCTATATTTAAAGCTTGTAGGTCCTTGATTTTGTGGAAATCAGTTTCCTCAATAGGTAATTTTAATAAAACATCCATTTCGAATTAAAAAAAAGTTATTGAACACGTTTTTTTTGAATAAACAAATTACACTTATACACATAAGTAAATTTTTCAGCATTTTAATAAAAAAAAAAAAAAAAAATTAAAACACACCCTTCAACACTTTCTCTCCTATCCTGGTATTGTATTAAATATGTACATGTAATTAGAAAATGTAACTCTTATAAAATGATCAAATTCTTTTGCATAAGAATACAGTAAACAAACAAAAAAAAAACCTCTACTATTTACACCGTACTGACGTGTGTACTAGAGATTGTTGGTTTTCAAACTAAAATGAGGGCGACCCTCTCACGTTCCGGGTATACCAATAGTTTTATTAAATCTAGGAAATAGTCATTGGAGAATACCTAGACGAGCTGATAAGCTGTAATACTGTAAAATCACAGGGGGCGTGTTCTTTCGAAAAGGCGGTGTAAATGCCGCCCGAAGGTTAAAAACACCAAAATCGAATAATTCTGTTTTGGGTAAAAACAATACTTTTCCTATTGGTAAGGAAAAGCATTGTAAAAATTAACAGAAAACTTCCAAGAATTTCTTGAACTCCACCAATCAACCAAAATCCTGAGATAATTGAACATGTACTTTCTGCTTATTACTTTCAGTATTCCATAAAATATCTGTCCTTACCCTTCATAATTTATGGACACTTTAAGTCTGTAAATTATTATTTTCCTAATTATAATAATCTCTAGTGGACAAAATGGGTCTATGACAATTGCAATTGTGGTCACATTCTCTGCTTTGAGTTTTACTTAATAATAACATTTTGTTTTGTGCAAAGATTATGTTTAACAAAATCTTAATTCACATAAACAAAATGAAATTAATTTTCCTCAAAGTTTCTTCTCAACGAATATAAAATAAATTATACACCATTTTATTATCATTTGACACAGATTTAAAATAAATTTTTAATTAAACAATAATTATAGAAAAAAATTAAAATATTACAAATCATTTATACAGTTGATGAAATTATCTCGCTGGTTGTGTGAATTTCATTGGCTTCCTTTCCTTGTTGAGGTTTTTATAACTACCGAATCCACCTCCGCCTTTCCTTTTCTGTGGTCGAGTTCCTGAACTTGAATTAACATCTGAGAAAGTGTTAAGGAAATGTTCACAGACAACAGGAAAATAGAAGAAAAGATGACATGATTTCCTATCAGTTTTGGGGGGAAAATTTATACGTAAAAAAGTTTTATTTTTGTGGGTCTTCTAAATAGTTTCAGTATCTATTTCTACATGTTCTGTCAATTGAACTAACAAAATATTCACTTATTTCTTCCCTGGTCATTTCCTTGCAACTAACTAACTTACATTGGTAACCTTACATGGATCTTAACATTGATAAACATCCATGCACATTAAAATGCTTTTTGTTTGAATTGTATAATTCGGCTCAATATCATTATTATATCAAATAAAAACTCAATAGATCCAAATCAGTGATACAAGGAAATTTTATAAAAACTAAGAATTTGAAGGGGAAATTATATTTGGAAATAATTATGATGATGAATCAGAAGGTGGCCAGCAACAGACAACTTATTTTCTTTTACACCTCTGAAGGGCATATTAGAAGGAAAGTGAGCTTTTTTTTCTGGGAAGCTTTTACATCCAAACGCAGGCCAATTAGGAGGGACATTGAACTAAGCTGGGTTAGGAACCAAACATCACAATTGTGTCAGTGGCGGCGATAAGGGCCCCACAGCGGCACAGGGAGACCGGCCCTGGGGATCTGGGGGCCCCTGGAAGGGAAATAGAGGGCTCCACTAAAAGTTTGCAGGGGGGCCCCCATATCTTACCGCCGCCACTGAATTTTGTGAAGTTTTAAGCCGTTAAACATGTATCCACATCTCGCCTTCAAATCTAACCGGGAGTGTCAATCATGGTTTCCAGGCCAAAATCTAGTGGGGTTACTCTTTCAAGCAGCTAACCATTTGTTAGCTTTTGTGTCAGTGCTAACCACCCATCCATCTACAGACCAAGCCCCCTGCTGCTTGACTTGAATGATTGAAAATACCCCTCTCTCCTATGGGCTACCCAGACCCTCCAAAAGAGAGCTTTCTTATGTTTCATTTTTTTTCTCAAATAAAATAAAGCTCAAAAGGGGGAAAAGTTAGTAAAGTAAGAAGTGAAAACTAATAAATAACATAAACACAAATTATGAAAAATATACCCTTAAAATCATTACTAAAAATCCTTGACTAGTTTTAACTGAGAAATTTAAAGATACATCTTAAAGAAGAAATACATTCAATATCTTGCTGAAACAAAGATCAAGGTGTAAGTTTACATATTATAATACAGGGTGTCCCAGCTAATATGGAACAGCGAAATATCTCCGGAACCATGATAGATAGAAAGATGCGGTTTTCAGGGTTCGATAAAGGCTAAAAAGGCGCTTCTAGAACATATGCTGAACATTTTCTGTGTGCAGCAAAAGCGTGTGCAGCAAACAAAATAAACAAAAAGTGAATAGGAAGCCATATTTTTAAGACTGGATTTGGATTCTATGGCTAAAAATAAGACTTTTTTATTCTTGGAAATTTTTTGCTCTGATCATTAGTTTGCCGTCTAGAGAGCCCTAAACTTGCTAAAATTTAAACTTTAAATCCATTTTACAGCTAAACTAATGGATTTAGGAAAAAAAATCAAGAGACAAAAAATTCTTATTTCTAGCCATAGAATCCAAATCCAATCTAAAATTCATACCTTATAAGTAACTTTTTTGTTGCCTAAAAAAGGTGTTCAGCAGGGCTCAAAAAGTGAAAAAAATATCGATAATGCATCTTTTTAAGAATAGATTTAGATTTTAAGGCTAAAAATAAGAATTTTTTGTCTCTTGATTTTTTTTTCTAAATCCGTTAGTTTAGCTGTTAAATGGACTTAAAGTTTAAATTTTAGCAAGTTTAGGGCTCTCTAGACGGCAAACTAATGATCAGAGCAAAAAAATTCCAAGAGTAAAAAAGTCTTATTTTTAGCCATAACATCCAAATCCAGTCTTAAAAATATGGCTTCCTATTCACTTTTTGTTTATTTTGTCTGCTGCACACGCTTTTGCTGCACACAGAAAATGTTCAGCATATGTTCTAGAAGCGCCTTTATCGAACCCTGAAAACCGCATCTTTCTATCTATCATGGTTCCGGAGATATTTCGCTGTTCCATATTAGCTGCGCATCTTTCTATCTATCATGGTTCCGGAGATATTTCGCTGTTCCATATTAGCTGGGACACCCTGTATACAAGTGTTAAATTTTTATCTACTTTAAGCTGTTTACAATCATCTACTTATGACTTCCTCAATTAAATAAAACAACATCTGTTTAATAATCTCCAGTTAAAGAGAGAAACGTGGATAATAAATTGAAACAACAGCAATAATAAGATAGAAAAACCACAACAGTTTATAACAAATACTCATTCCACTAAAAGTTCTATTAACAAGGATACTCAAATCAACATTAGGCGGTATAGTAAATCCAAATGATTTAGCCACCATGGCTAGGTCGAGTGTATTGATGTCAAATATGGTTTTCATGCTGTGAGAATCATAAGCTCTAACATATGACTTATATCCTTCTTTAGCTGAGATATTTAAGTAATAGTTTGTGCTTATTAACTTTTCCAACTGAAAAATAAAGGATTAATTAATTATTAATAGGTACAATATTAATGCTAAAAATAATTCTTCTTCTCTTTATTCCCTGCCAAACTTCTACCAGAAAGAAGAAATATGGACCTGGACAAAGATTTGATTGCTCTATTTGATGCACTCTTTCTACACATCAATGACAATTATCTATTCATTTTTTAATTTAATTTAGTACATATCAGAAAAGCTATTTACAATACAATAACAGAAGATCACTTAAATATTTAAAGGGTTTAACTTTGTAAAAACTTATGAGACATTCTTTGAGAACAATGGATTTTATTCTGTTCATTTAGTGCAATGTGATACAATGTTATTTCTCTAGCTCCATTTCAAATTAATAAATGGAAAAAATTCATCATGTGAATATAATAATATATTTCTGTAAAGCAGACAATAGTTACTATCAAGAATTACCTGCAGCTGGATATCAGCAATTTTATTCCAGGAGAAGTCATATTCATTTAATGGTACCTTGGCAAGCTTCAAGTATCTTAGAAAGCCAAGTTCTTCAGGTCTTAAAATAAGAAGGGCATGACCGCTACCACCTTCTCCTCGGGCTGTTCTACCAACTCTGTGTATATATTCCTATAAAAAAAAGAAAAACAGAATTAATTAATTTACTAATTAAAATAAATAATAGAACAAATTTTTAAAGTTTTGAAGAATATAATTTTATTCAAAAAGAAGTCATATTAATTTAATGTTACCTTGGAACCAATATACCATAAAATGACCATTTTTGTGCATTAAGTACCTAAAGGAAACCAAGATATTTTGGTAAGTTAACCAAGATATTTGGTAAGTTATTCTGAAGTCTATTATTGGTCTTTAGGGTATAAATAAAAATTAAGTTTTCATTTTCATTTGCGACATTTCAGCCCCACTTGGGCCATTATCAAGCTTAATAATTGTTCTTATAGAACATCCTAAATTATCTCCTACTTAATTTTGTCATCTTCTTGTTAATTATTCAGCAAAGTATTGCCTTTGTCACTACCTTGTGGTGTATTTATCAATCAAACTGAATAGTATGATTTGACAAACTCATAATATAAGACAGATTTACTCTTTGAGAATAGTAATTTTAATAATTTTTACATATCATGACAAATAATTAATAAGTTTTAGTGATAAAGGCACTGTGCTGAATAATGCCAGTGGCACAAGTCTTCCTTTCACGGGTATCTGAAGACAACTCATCGACTTTCTCCGGAAGCATTCACAATTGATTCCTAAAACCATCGACGTCCCCGGACCACATGTCATTTAGAGGCACTGACTCTACCTACAGTCTATAAAATTAGAGTTGGCACAATCAAAAGGCGGGAAAATTTTGTGGGAAACGATTTTATTGGTCCCCCATGTTGAATGCAACTTCAGAAAAAAAATGCTCTACCCCTGTTCCACAAAAAAAAATATAACATGGCAACACCGATTTTCCCTTTTTATAACCCCCAAAACTACCTCCACGTTTGTTGTTTCCCGCCTTCAATTGTGCCAACTATAATCTTGTAGACTGTGATTCCCTTCTAGCTGTCCAATCTTTTACCCAAACTCTTTGTGTCTTTTTATTATGTTAGAAATGTTTTAAAATACAGTCCTTAGCAAGTAACAGAACAATCTAATTAATTTCATTCCGCATCGATACATTCATAATATATATTGAAACACACTTAATCAAACTATCAAAATTAATTAAATCAAATACAATTATTTCCCAATTTATTCTGGCTAAGAGAAGGCAAGAAACGTGTGCCTGTTTCATAACTAGAACTGAGACTGGAATGTGTATTTTCATGTGCTAGTAACTTGCACAAGACCGATCATCCGGATGATACTAGCATGCTGTTTCACTGGCAAATGTACACAGCGTCTGCAGCATGCCAGCTACTGACGTGCTAGTAACTCACCACTGGCATGCTTTTTTACTAGCATGTATATTTCCGCCTTAAGTGTTAATGAACCTAAATATTTATGAAATAAAAAACAAATAAATATAAAAATGCAAATGTACCTTAGGTTCATCTGGAGGATCATATTGAACAATCCAATCAACAGCAGGTATATCCAAACCTCTTGCAGCAACATCGGTACATAAAAGAATACCAGACTCGGCATTACAAAACTGGAAGAATGTTGTTGTTCGAGTCATCTGCTTAAGTTTACCCTAGAAAATAATATCATTTCAATTGTAGAAAAATCCATTTTTTTTTTTTTTTTTAGAGCTGATTTTAAAGTTGTGATTTTAAAGCTAAAGATAGTATAGAGTTTTATACAAATAAGTTTTTACATGCTTTTATTTAACTTGTTTTTTTTTCTCCCCTAATCTTGTAATCTAAATTTGACCCACTTCCTGTCTACCTAGAAAGCTAAAACTTGTACAGATTATGTATTTATGATTATAATACAATAATCAGTCATTAAGTTTTACAAAAATGTGTCTTTTGTGTGTTAAAAAAGTTCTTCCTGTTTATCATTCAAAACTAATAAACAAGTTAAAAAAGGCTGGAAATTAGTTAAACAAAGTTAACTAATAAAAAGGCTGAAGGCTTTATTAAGTTGCTAAACTTTTCAAAAATTTATTCAAATAAAAAGTTTTTTTTTTACCCACAAAAAAAGATAGCACCTTTTGTAAAATAACTCTTATTAAAAAAAAAAAAAAAAAAAATCACATTCTTCCTTACTTATTCAAATGTAAATAGGGTTTGTAAATGGTCATTTGTTATTCACTAAAGGCTGCATGTAGATAGTTAATCACTTGACATTATGTTCTTTGAAAAAAAGTACAAGACTAATGACTACCACAATACTAACAAAAGAAAAATCATTTATCAACTTTGAGAATCAACCAGAAAATGAGCATATGAATACAATATTGAAAGAGAATTCAATAACAACAGGAAGAAACTGGATAGACGTACATGAGAGATAACGACGATTTCTAATTATATCATTAGTACTCCTCAAAATAGGGGATCACATCAATATAGTTTTCTCTTAACATTAAAAAACAAATTTTTTAGATTGAAAACGTCTTTGCCACATAATGGATCGGAAAGGGTGCAGCATATTTTGTCTCGCAACGATAATATTCATAATAAACTATACTCAGGTAATAAATAATTTATTCATGTACCATAGCATACAGTGTTGAAAAAGTTTGTATTATTATTTCTAAAACAAAAATTTCCAGAGAAAACCGTTTAACACAAAATAATTTGCAGCCCCGACAAAATACTACGTGTTTTAATAAATTTGTTTTTCTTTTAACAAAATAAATACACCTTATTTAAGCTGGGGAGAATTTAGAGAGGTCTGAAATAAAAATGAGACACCTAAGAAAGAAACCTTAAATCGGCTTTGAAATACCGACACCTAAGGAGAGCTGGTGAGACAAGACGATATGTTTATCTAAAACAATCCTCCTCTTGTAACACCGGTTTTTCTTTAACTTTGTGAATTACACCTATCTCCTAGAAACCAACTTATTTTTCTAACTTTGAATTATTGCTCGCATATTTTAAGGATTATAAAGATATATTTTATCAGTTAGTTTTCAAATTGGGGGAAAGGTTTTGTGAAAGTCGTAAATTGAGAGTCAAAATCGGTGAATTTCATGTTTTTGTTATTTTTATTTTAAATAAAAACTTTTTTACGTGTACAATAGCAGAGAAATAAAGACGAATATAAACTGCTAAAAATTTAAAGTTTATTAAATTTTAATTTGTTTTTGTGGCGCCTCCTCTCCGACATTTTATAACTCCGTATTGACATTATTTTCCTCCACTTGTTATTTAATCTCTATGAAAATGTTTTGATCCTGAGAAGAAACATCATCACATCGCTCTGCTTCTTCCTGTACGTACTTATATGCTCCCATCTTTTAATTGTGTTTATCAATTAAAAAATAATAATAAATCCTCTTCAGACTAAAGTTATTTAAATTTGCGATTAAATGGTAATTAATAACTATCTAGCCATTATTTAAACTGTAAAATTTGAAAACTATAATTCACGTGGCTGGATTCACGACCTCAAAAAGGAGAAAAATAATATATTTTAAACATTTTCATAGAGATTAAATAAAATAACAAGTGGCGGAAAATAATGTCAATATGGAGTTATAAAATGTTGGATGTGGAGACGCCACAGTTTTATTGTTTTGCTTATTTTTTTCATATATATTTTTTATACATCAAAATTTAAAATGAGAGTAGTGTTAGTTGTAATAAAATATTATGTTTGGACAGTAAATAAATACCTACAAGAGCAAATTAATTTAATTAAATTTTTATTTTAATTAATTAAATTAATTTTACACAGAATATATTGTTTTTTTGTTCATTTAAAAAAAAAAAAAAAAATCGATCCCATCAGTTACCTGTTCTTCTTCTTTTTATATTCAACAGAATTAGATCTGCATATGTCTGTCAGTATATTGTGTATACACTGTACCTATTTTTAGTATTTTACCTATTATTATTATTACCTATTTTATTATTTTACCTATTTAACACTGTATTTTTAGTCTTACAATAAATGGTTATTTATTTTCAGTTTATTTTTAATTTTATTATATTTTGTTTATTTATCTTTTTTTTTCACCAATATAGCTTTTATCCAGAAGATGACAAGTAACACTGCAATGCTGGTAAAATAAAATAATAGTACAGTAGAACCTCGCTTACACAACCCTCAATAACACGACAACCTCAATTACAAGTGCAATTTTCAAATCCCCTTGAGATTGCCAAAACACAGATGTCCCCTTGATAACAAGACTGTTTCCCTAATCCCCTTGACACTTCTTATCGAGGTTCTACTGTAGTATATAATATTTATTTTTCATAAAATACCTAAAACCATTTATATATTTTTAGACACTACAGTTAATACCGAGAAGTTTGAGTTACTGCATGAACAGAAACAAGAGTCACATACTCTTCAACCCAGCACTGAAAAAAATTAACAAAACACATGTTTCATTCTCAGGAGAGGCTCAAGTCAAATCAATCTTAAATGATTCTTTTACGGTAACTCTCATAATATTTATTAATTCAGGTGGTTCGTGACAGCTCAAGTATAATAAGAGAAAGTATGTTAGCAATATGCTGTCAAATAAAACACAGTGAGAAAGTTTATGCTAACATTTGGCTAAATTTATTAGCATTATCAGAGCAAGAAACAAAGTATAAAATAAAAATAATACAAAAAGGTTGAAGTTGACTCTACTCTCATAGTCAACCTCGACCTTTAAGTATTATTTTTATTTCATACTTTGTTTCTTGTTCTGATAAGGCTAATAAATTTAGCCAAACGTTAGCATAAACTTTCTCACTGTGTATTTGAAGTATCTAGCTAACATACTCTCTCATTATAATATTTATTCATTATAATGAACTTAATTATTGAAATCACTGAAAATTCCAGTTAATTTGTCATGGGAAGAATTAGACGCATTGTAGTAAAAAATATAAATATGATTCATGTAAAAAGGATTTCGTTGGTATTGAGAACATGAAATTATTAATCAGAAGAGGAACTGCTGATAAAAGAAACGTCCAATGAACGTGAAAACATGAAAAAAATCAATTTTCCTAGGGCCAATTAATCAGATCAAATTCCTATTTTATTTTATTTTTGACATGGAAAATTAAACAATTTTCAAAAGAATAATACAGTTCAACTCCTCTTACCTGCCGATGGTTGCATTTCAGAAAATACCAATAAGAATAATTGTAAAAATTAAAATTAAAATAATAAAAAAAATCCGAACGATAAATCAACTTCATTAAACAATAAGTATATTTTATATGAAGATTTGATTATAAGAATATGTACTGAATTTTACACAAAACGATGTGAGGCAGCAAATTGCCTCCTAACCGAAAACTCCTGCACACGACGACTATTTTGTAAATGATATGAAAACCAGAAAAGATGGATAATGGTAGTAAAGATAGAGGTTCTAATAACATATAAAAAAGAAAAGGAAACTAAATAATAAGAATAATCTGTGTGCATAAATTGTCTGTCAGTTCCAAATAATAAATAATACTTAAATTAGTTGTATGAATACAAAAGATCAAGTGAGATAATAATAAATAATTAACTTTCTTAGTATACAATTTGATGGATATAAAAGATTCTTAATTATAAAATAAAAAGGTAAAGTTTTAGAAAGAAAGGTGGGGCCCCAAAGATGATGGTTCTGAAGATAAAGTAAGTAAAGCTTAATTAAAAGGTGTGAGGATAAAACTAATAAGAGAAAGAAAACTTGAACTTAAATACCAGATCTGGTTTTGGTGATAATTAAACTACTGGTTAGATAGATATTAAAAACTATAACAACTCTTTGAATTCAAAGGAGAATTAGATTCTGAAGATTATATAAATTCTCAAGGATGACTTTGACTTTTTTAGTTTGTTATTATAACATTGCCAGGGCAACCACAATTATTCTAAATAAACTAAATGTTTGTAAAGATTTCTAGGTCTTTAATTAAACAAAATAAATGTAATGATTAAACAGAAAAATTAATGATACCAATTAAAAATGAATCAAACAATTAATCTAAATAAAAGCAGACATTTTTATTAAAACTAAACAACTGTAGTGGGACAGAAAGACAGACAAAGGACCAAAACTATAAGGGTTTCTTATTTTAGACTTTACCAACAAACCCCTAAAAAAGGATTTAATTTTGTAGATATAATTAAATAAATACTAAGTTTGCTGCATAAACTGATATTTGTGCAGCAGTTTAAAAAGTGTTTATTTCCAAATTATTATAAAATAATGTATTTGTTTTAGATGGGTATTGACATCGCTCGAAAAAGCCCAATAAATAATAAGTGGGTTAATAATATATTCAATGTGAAACTCAAGCATTTGTGTACAGATATAATTAAATTGGCACCAGGATTTTTTCCATCTCTTTGGAAGTCAGTACCAAAAACTAATATGACCTCATGTCCAATACCAAAGGTAACTAATTTGTTTAAAACTTGTTTGTGTGTAATTTAATTTGTTTAAAAACTAATTAATTATCGATACATTTTCAGGGATCGTATGATTTAAAGAATTTTATTCCACACATTGATGTGCCTGCACCAGCGACTCCTCCTGGACAATATAAGGGAACAGCTAGTATTTACAATAACAAGAAAGAAAAGATATTTTGTATTGATGTTATGATAACAATGATTTAATATGTGTGCTGTATTTCCTAAAATAATCATTTATAATAATATAATAAAATTACTTAATTAACTTGAATCTTAGATAGCAAGCTTCTTACACTCAACAAAATAAGATCTGTGTCTGTCTGTAGTATTGTTTAGATTATTTAGCTGATTTAGTAGAAATTCGATACACACGCTTCTTTTACTAATGCCCAGACTAATTACATTGTAAAGGCCCCTATACACACATCAACTTGTTGTCCAACTTGGTTGAGTTGAAGTTGAAGGGTGTATGGGAAGGCTGAGAGACCAAATCACAAGTTGAACAACCATGTTGAAAGACATCAAAACCCTGTTGATATTGGTGGGCAGAGCTTGTTTTTATCTCTTTTGATTCAAAAGTTATTGGAACCAAACAGAGTGACAGATAGACACAGGAACTAAACTATTCGAGTATAGCTTCACTTTATGCTGGGTTCTCTGTATGCTGATTCTCTCTCTACTGATGTTGTTCAACTTTTTTTGATGTTGATCAACCAGGTTGAGAGACATAGTTGGACAACCAAGTTGATGTGTGTATGGGGGCCTTAAAGGAATGAAAATTCCACATGACAGGAAAAGGTTCTTGTATTCAACGAGACTAACTTTTAATAAAACAAATAGCAACACCGATTGCTAAATACATTAAATCAGGATCATTTTCACTAATATTTATGATCCAAAGCATCCATTTTAATTAAACTTAATGTAAACCACCTAAATTACTATTGAAAAAGGCATTTAAAGTTTTTACTTGTAAGTTTTTAAAAAAACAAAACTGAAAATTATAAATATGTTATGTTTTTTGACAGATTTGACAGTAGTTCCTACACAAACACTAGCTCACACTCTACGCATGTCAGGATCAAGCTCAAGTGCTTCCATGAAACTCGATCCAGGTACGATCCCAGAATTTAGAGTATCTTATCTGGATCGAAATCATATTCAATCTAGGTTTCCATGAAAACTTTGGATCCAAAAACTGTATTCAATCCATATTGAAACATGGAAACGTAGTAAAGGTAGGTGGGAAAACAAGAAGGAGCCAAGTAAAGAACGCCAAATTCAACACCTTTCAAAAGTGAACGAACCTCTAGGAAATGTTATGATCAGGAATTTACAACTGAGATGATTCAATCATGCTGTCAGAATTCATGAGGATAACAGATCTTAAGCTAGTTTTTGAAGCAAATAGTAAGGGTCGAAACACAGTGAAGCAGATATCACAAATTAACTCACTGAATTTCTCAATTGGGAGGGCCAATAAGAGAGAGGAAAAGGGGCAAACCATAATAGTGAATGGATTCAGAGTGGTCCTAAAGGTATGAATCACTCCTGTTTGCTATGAGAGAGTACTGTCAATTACTCCTTATTGTCAAGTACTTTGATTTTTTCTTGCGTTGAGTGACGATGCCATGCTTCCTAAGTTAAAACAATTAACCTTAGTTGGTTTAATTTTCATGGACCTTGCACCTGCAAGGTCACAATTAAATAATCTTAAGATCACCCGATCTTAAGATTATTTAATTGTGTTTTACCCTCAAATTTAATGTTGAGCAAAATTAGATAGCAAGATAATGAAATAATTGCTCTCCATTTCCATGAAACACTACCTGGAGAACAGCAGATTATTGCCAGAGAATAATCTAGCTCAAAATAATTTTTATCATAAGTATTATCATTGAGGAAACTCTCCCCCGAATACATTTGACTAACTAAATAAATTTAAGGAAAAGATACTTACATGGATACACATGACAGGTAAATCAATGTAATTGAGTAATTCATAGTAATACTTCACAGCTAAGCAAGAACTGAAGAAAACCATAACCTTCTTCTTTCGATTTTTTTTAAGGAATGTAAAAAGAAGAAGGAACCGTTTTTCTGAAGGACAAACGACATAACCTGCAAAATAGTCAACAATGAAGTTAAAATAGTATATTTTTAATAACATAATTTAATAAGTTAATCAAAATACACTCATTTCTTATAACATGTACATAATGTTAAAAAAAAGAGATAGGTTCTTACCTTGTTCTAAACCAGAAACAGTGGCCATATCAAGTTTATCATGTACACCAACATAAACTGGCTCTTTTTTTACAGCTAATTTCCTCAGATCTTCAGTCTTTTTCGATGTGGTAGCACTGAACATCATTGTTTGACGCCTCTCTATAGTAAAAATAGGTAAATACAATAAGTCAATAACTGAATAAAACCATAACCTGAGTTAGGATTAATATATAATTTATAAAAATTACTCTAATTAATAATAACCATAACCTGAATTAGGTTTATAACAATTGCTCTAATGAATAATAATAATGATAATATAAAACAAATCTACAAGAATGAAATTAAAATTATTTTTATTAAAATGCTAAGAATTAATAAAACCATTAAATAACAAAGCTTACTACACACCAGGCAACAAAATGTTGATGGTGGTGTTGCTATTATGTATCCCATCAACAAGCAACAAGTTAATGGATACATTTTAATATCAAAACAAAGAAAAATGTAACCAGTTGAAGTCGGCGGATGTTGCAAAAATTTTGTTGTACCCTGGTGTATTCAGAGCTTTAAGCCGGGTTCACACGGGTAGAGTAAACAGGAGAGTAGAGTAGCGAGTAGAGTAACTCTACCCGTAGAAACCCGAAAAAAACGCTCAATAGAGTTGAGTGGCGAGTAGAGTAGCTAGTAGCCAGTAGAATAGAGTACTATACCGCATGCAGTAAAGTGGACTCTACTCTACTTCCCCCGGCACAGCTCCCACTCTACTAGCTTTCCCACTCTGACCGTGTAAACCTCTTCATAGAACGCAGCAAGTAGAGTTCAGAATTGTAAACAAACAACTTTCACTCAGCGTACTATACTTGCTACTAGCTTAAGTGTAAACACTCCAAAATCAAAATTGGTAGAGTGGGAAGTAGAGTGCAGTCTACTCTCCTGTTTACTCTAACCGTGTAAACCCGGGTTTAGATACACACACGTAGAATTCTACAATGTAACCATTCCTAGATATTAGGTAGGGCTAGCTATATGTGCAAACCAATATAAAGTAAGAGAATGAACAAGAAGATAGAAAAGGAAGCAGATATTTAAGTCTAACATGACCCCAAATATTCTAGCTAATACATAAATTATTTACAACATTAAATTAATATTTTCATGAAGAAATAACTTACTTGGAAGTAAATTAATGATCTGTCTCAACTCTTCTTCAAAACCAATTTCTAGTATTCTGTCAGCTTCGTCAATAACCAGGCACTGAAGATTCTTATAGAGGAAATTCGGAGTGTTTTGGAGGTGATCTAGTAATCTACCAGGAGTAGCCACTACTATATTGATGCCTTTGGACAAAGTACAATGATAATTAATCAATAAAATGAATTTAAAAAAAAAATAACTACAAAAAGAAAAATTTATTCAAATTTTAATTACCTTTTGCAAGTTTGCCAGCTTCTATTGTCCTATTTGCACCACCCATAATAAGTCCATAAGTATGTCTGTGGTATTTCATCAATTCCTTTAGAACTCCAAAAGTTTGCATTGACAATTCTCTAGTAGGAGATAAAATTATACATCCAGTGCCTGTTAGAAAAAAAAAATAAATAAATAAAAATAATAATCATTTTAGGAATTTAATAGACCCTAATGTCTTAATTATTGTAATTATCCATCCATATATCATCACTAAAACTGCAGATTGTCATATGTCAAAAAGGGCATTTTTCAGGAGAGCAAAAAAAGTGTATATTTCTTTCAATAATATGATAAAATTATTATACCATCTTTAATATTCTTTATTTAGTATTTATTATTGCATGGCTCAACAACTGAAGCATTGGATTTAATATTATAATAAATACAGCTACAAACAACACTTTGCAATCAAAGATTAGTCAAGATTTTTAAACAAACAACACTTTGCCTCTAACATACAACCTTTTGCCTTTAAATTTTTAGGGAATTAAAAGACACATTTTTAACATTAGTTTTTATTCATATTATTTTAAAAAAAAGGGTATAAAAACAAAAGTTACATTTATTTGGGTCATGTATCAGTAAAAACAAGTTGTAATATATCTTCCTGATGAGAGCTAACATTGCACGGATATTTAAGGATAAATCACGGGGGCCTGGGTGGCTCAGAGGCTAGCGCGCTTGCCGTGTGATAACGCAAGTTAAGCAGGGTTAGTAGATGGATGGGTGAACGCTTCTAACTTCCTACTTGGATTCCCAGACTTGGCCCTCGCTCAATGTCCACCCAGCATTGTTTAAATAAATGGGAAGCTCCTCGAAAGAGTGGCGCCGCCAGGTTTCGGCCTGGAAACCATGATAATGACACTCCTAGTTGTAATACAACCGGGAGGGGAGTCATGGTTACCGACCACATCATAACACAAGTGGGAAGATTTCGGTCCCTAACCCAGGTTTGTTCTATGGGCCCACCTAAGTGGCCTGAGTCTTCGGGTGTAAAAGCCCCCCCGGAAAAAAAAGGATAAATCACAAAATACGATAATTAATTTACAGTTTAAAAAGAAAAACATACAACATTTTGATATTTTATTATATCTCTTATTTGAAAAGCTGATGACTTACGATAATTTACCAGCAAGTGAGTATAACAAAATGCAACATTTTAAACCAATAATAAAAAATACGATTTTTTGACATACGACAATTTGCAGTTTCAGTGACGATATGCTAAATGTATTTTAAGAGAACACACTAGTAGTGGCTCTGCTGTAAGGGGCTCTTTAAAAAATAAATGAATACATTATATAATATTAATAAATAAATCCCTGAATGTAAATTATTTGTACTGCAGGCTTTAAGGAAAATTACCAAATACATCAAGTAAAGGAAATTGCATTAATTTAGGAGTACAATATTTAAAAAAATATATATATATCTGATTAAATTTACTTAAAATTTATTAACTAAGTAGTAATAAAAACTAACCATTCCTAGGCATAAAGTTAATTTTATTAATAAGTTCAATGGCAGGAATAAGAAAAGACAATGTTTTTCCGGAGCCTGTCTTAGCAGCTCCCACGAGGTCTCTGCCTTCAAGTAGAGGTGGTATAGATTTAGCTTGGATTTCTGTCATATGAGTAAATCCCATGTCAGCAACAGCTCTAAGTGTATTTTCACTGACACTGTCTTTTAAACTGACAAACTCAGTACTGCTCTGAATCTCCAATCCCACACTGCTTCCAGGCACTGAAACAGTCAAACATTAATAATTTAGATATTAGTTTCAGAAGAGAATTTTAACTTAACTCAAACTGTTAAGAAATAGAGTTGAATCCACTAGGATATTTTAACTTATTGCTCATATGTGAATGTGCCAATAGCGGCCTATCCACTATCATTCTTTCCGTAAGGAAAGCCGATTCCGTCAAGAAAGAGTGTTAGTGTATGGGTAAGAGGAAAGAACGGCAGGATTATAATCTTGCAAGATTATCTTGTTGCGCCATCCTCTCATTCTTGTCAACTGATAAGTTTCATGTGGATGGGTTAGAGATATTCCTTTCATTGTGTTTATGGCATCAAACGAAGGGATTGTAGTCACACAACAAGCCTGCAAGATGGAATGTGCGGATCGTCTCACAGGAAAGAGGTTGTGTGGATGGTAATGAACATAATTATTAATTATCAATCATGCCGTGGTTTTCTTCATAAGTCTGTCGGGAAAGAACGACAGTGGATGGAGCGCTATTGTGCAAGGGTGACACACTTTGCTGCATTATAAACCACCCACAACCTGGAGTAAATCACTTTTTTTTTCTTGATTTATAAGAGTGATCATGCCATGCTCCACTTTGTTTACCCAATTAACCTCAGGTAGTTTAATTTTTAATTTGGATGTGTCAATGTGAGGTTGACACTTTGTTATATTATGAGTTAATTTAAAATACAGTGTGTGAGAGTCCTATCATTTATAAAATGTATCAGTGTAATTTATTTCTTCAACAAAAAAATAAATAAATTACATATCAATTTTCATAAGTTGAATTATTAGCAAACATCACTTCAGAAAATGATTTCCTTAAAACTTATGAAATATTCCCTACAACTATAATAGTGGTAACTATTAACCATCATTTAACACATAAACATGGCCAAATAGCAACTGAAATTTAGATATACTAGCTTGACATTATTGGTATTTCTAGTTAGTACAAAATAATTGCTAGGTAACAAATTAGGCACTTCTTTAGATTGTTACTCCCTTTATAAAGAAAACAGAGGGAAATTACAAAAAGAAGGTGTACACAATGTTCTTCTTTAGACTATCACTTCCCTTATAAAAAACCAAAGTGTGATATTCCTTCGTCCCTAAGAACATTGGATAAACATCACTTTGTCTTCATAGTTATTTAGTTAATTTCATTTAAATGTATTCTAAAAAACACATAGGGGAGTAACAATCTAAATAAGTACCATAAAATATAGTTATAATACTACACTTACAGCGGTCACCAAGTTCTTGATTGTGTAACGAATCTTGACCAATTTCTTCATTTTCAATATCTTCATTGTCAGAGCCACTCTCATGATTTGTTTCATTGTTTTCCTCAGTGCAGGAACCATCCTCAGATTTTTTGTCAAGGTTTTCATCTGAAAAAGATTAACTATGAACTACATTTAAAAAATTAAATTTATAAAATCTGACTAGCGACTGGATTTCATTGTTATGTAGTGTTCGGAATTAACTACCACAGTACAGCCGTTCTCCTTAAAATAGAGGGCCCTATCAGAGTGGCATTGGGTGAGTAGTGATGAAGAACTTCGCCAACTAACTCAAACAGTGCAGGAAAAATGGAGAGCGTCATTTAAGTGATGATAATTTGGCTTTATAACTTTTTTGTACAAAGGCTCCCTTGTTTAATATATTTGTACTTTCCCACGTTTCGCCTCCTGAATTTGAGGTATATTCAGGGTTATACATGTTGCTTTAAAAACTTAGAGAACTCCTTTCTAAAATATATACATAAAAATACACACTACAAATATACACTATTCTTCTTTTAAGTAATAATAATATTTAAAAAATTCAAAAACTCATTAAGTTAGCTAGGCCATTTTAAAAAGGTGTTGCAGGCTAGGCAGCAGGACCCTGTAGAAACGAGAACTAAATTATGGTTAGAGGCACTTATATATGCTTAAATACATAAAAAGAATCTAAACGCAGAAAACATACATCCCTTTAGACTATTTGAGAGTAATTAAATTAATTTTCATTATAAAAAATAATTTACTATGATGCAGTGAGCTGCAATGTTGCTCTTAATAAAATAGATAATTTCCAATTATATGCACATAAATAATTAAAAACAACTTAATCATAAATTGTCTTAAATTATTAATTTATTTCATACATTTTAATGAGCAGTTTTAATAAAGATTATAGAACTACAAAAAGATAGTCTACAGTCTACAGAAAGGGCCAAAAATTAAAATAAGTTTGATAAACCATGTTTAAAGAAGACTGCATTACCTTCAATTGAAAAATTGCTTGTTGAAGTATTAGCATTAGCTTTCTTCAACTTCTTTTTCTTCTTTTTTGATGATTTAACTGAAATCCAAAAGAGTTAGTCAAATTTAAAAAAAATAAATTAATATTAATTAAATTATACTATATAAACGAAACCTTAATTTATTTGCTATAAATACAATTACTTTTTTTCTACTTCTTCTTCAGCTATGATTATGATTGACGATTAACTTTGTATGAGTATTGTACAGCTGCTTCAGATGTAGTTGGCTTCTTTTTTTCAAAGATTTATGGAATTTTTTGAATCTCGGGTAAGGACAAGGATTTTCCCAACTTTATGTATTAATGAAGAAACTTTTGTAGCTAAATTTTGTGATTAACCCATTAATAAAAACTAACCAGGGGTGCAGAATATGTTTGACTACCCCAAATTTCCCCAGAACATACTTTTTTTCATTAAAATTTCCCCGATCGAACTTTTCGATGTTAACCGGATAACAGACTATCCTTATTGTATTGTAACGTTTTTGTAACGTTTACTTAGTAATTCTACTGATGGTCTAGGTACGTAGTTTGTCTCTTCTTCCTTGCCATTCACAAAACGCACAATTCACCTATTGTTTACTTAGAATGTTGACAGTGTGCACTTAAATATACCTGCTTCAGTGAAACCCCTCTTAACGGACACCCCTGTTTACGGAGATTTTTTACAGGCACCAAACTAAAAAATATTTTAGTAACTAACCCCTCCCCAACGGACACCCCTTTATAACGGACAAAATTGGCGGTCCCGTTGATGTCCGCTAAAGAGGGGTTTTTATATAATGCTATAATAATTACATGTATTTTTATAGTAGTACGGTACGTGGTACTCAGGTAATCACTTCAGAGATATCTAATAAAAACAAATTATTCCACACACGTCTTTAAAGCGAAAATTTAAAATATATAGGTAGGTAACTACCTATACCTAATTAAAGAAAATATTTATAACTTAAAAATTTCGCCACTTATACAAAAACACTTGATACACTTAATAAAAACAATAAACCAAATGAAAAAAATAATAAAAACTTAATAAATTCAAACATTTTAGCAGTTTATATTCGTCCAGATTTTTCTGCCATTGTACACGTAAAAAAGCAAACAAATTAAATACAAAAACCACTGCAAATAACCGATTTAGATGCAAGATATAATATACTGATTTCAAACACAATTTCCGACTTAGACACAACGTCGATCACCGAATTCGAAAACTATTTCAGACCCTTATACTTTCTTGCAGGTTTAAAAAAGGAGTAAGTATTTACCTAAAATCTCGCGTATAATACGCATCCGTGTATTTATAATACGCAGGCAACATTTTGAGCTATACTTAAGGGAAAATTAAATATTTACGTATAATACGCACCCGACTTTTTCGTCAAATTTTAGAAACAAATCGTGTATAATACGCACCTAGTTAAAATAAATGAAATATTTTGCACATTGTACATGTAATTTGCAATATTTATAGCGTAATATTTTTATTAAAGAAAATATTTTTACCTACAATTACACGACTACTAATAATTTGTTATAGTTTTAAGTTTAAAAAACTTTGCAACACACTAACAGAAAACTAGATATACACTATTTTTAAGGTATCTAATTATCCATAAATAAAATTATGGATATGGAATATGGATAGGTAATCTTCTTAATTCTTATCAATAAAAGGAAAAATAATATAAAGACATCAACAATTCGTAGTCGTTTTTTATCAAGCCGGTGTAATCACACGTTGTAAACTCACGGCGGTGCCGTTGTTTGAGATAAGAATGAAAATTATCTTCTATCTACTTTTATCAATAACTTTGATCAATTAACGAAATAAAATAACATAACTTTGACGATAAAGTCTTCCTATCTAAAAAAAGAGGGAGACTAAAAAATAAGTAGGTAACCAAAATTGAGGTAAAATTTAAGTTGTAAACAAAGTTTTTTTTTTTCACTAGTGTATAATACGCATACCCTGATTTTGGAAGGGGAAAAGGTGCAGAAAAGGAGGTAAAAAAAGAGCGTATTATACGCGAGATTTTACGGTCAATTAGACATAAGACATTTTAGTGTTGTTTTTTTTTTGTTTTTTTTTTCCATTTATATTTTTCCCTACCAAAATTTCCCCAGCCCTGCCCTGATTTCCCCCGAACCTCGTTCGGGCGTTCGGACATATTCTGCACCCCTGAAACTAACTATTTAAAAAACAAAGAAACATACACAATACTAACAGGGTTGCAAAATAACCAGTAGATGCACATGCTAAGAATCTTTTAAAGGAAGTGTTATTAAATATCTCAAGAATGCAGTGTTTACTCTATACTCCATGTCAATCCAAACAGTGACTGAGGCTAGATGCTACTCTTTAAAATTTACCTTTTGAATAAATAAATATAAAACTAGCAAAAATTAAAAAATAAAGAAAATAAATACCTGGTAGATTATTAGTTGGTGCATCTTCAGATTCAGAAACCTTTCTTTTTCCATTTAAATTAACTAAAAATAAATTAAATACAAATAAATTATATTAATGTGGAGAAACAAAACTAAAGAGTCTGACACCAGAGTCTAATAAATCTAGATCTACCAGAGGTGACTGTGTTATTCATGATGACAGTGTTAGGGATTTCATGATGACAGAGTTGGGTTGTAAATGACTCCTCGTGAGCAACTCCCTTTTTCGATCCCTGCAGTGGGTCCAAAACGCCAGGATTCATAAAATCTCCTCTGGATGATCTAGATTTATAAAACCTGAACAGAATTTAAGGAAGGGTCGAATGCCACAGAGGGCTTCTCTAAAAAAAGCTTGAGGACAGAGGACACCCATAACAAAGAGGATAGTTTCTCCTAATCATAGGGGTTCCCACAGGGGGGATTGATGGCACAACAAGCGCCATCAAAACTTTTGGGGGTTATCCAATTTAGGGGTTTTTTCAAAGATTGGGGGGGGGGGGGAGGGGAATTTTATTAAATCCCCAGTTTTGGGGATTTAATAAAATCCAGTGTTATTAAATTAAGGGCAGTTTTGGGGGGAATTTGCGTCATGGTCCTTGGGGGAGGGATGGGCATCCCTTCCTACTCACTTCCTGGATTCACAAATGGAAATAATGACAGAGGAAGAGAGGGTTGGAGGAAGACCTATGAACATAAAGTGCAAATAACCGGCAGAAGCATGAATGTTATAGATAACAAAATTGTAATGAATCTCTAGATAAAGAGTATATTCATTGCTTCCGAGCTTACCAAAGGTAACGGAAGCTATTTGATCATTCTGAAGAACAAAATTATAATGTCTCCTATTTTAAAAATAAATTTGTATGGAAGAGAATAAATAACTCATTGTTGGTCCCATTTAAGTTTCAACCTAATGTGCTCATTTATTTCTCTTTCACATGCGCACCGCACAAACATACATTTATTACACCTTTAGTTTCAAAAGTACTTATCTGATTTGTGTAAAACTTGGATGCTTCCAGGAGTGGAAGCAAAATTTGGGACTTTAAACCCTTTGTGATGTAGATTTTAGCAGAGAACCAAGTTACTCATAAACATTAAATTAGTTTAAATCAAATTATAATTACATATTATTATTAACACTGGGAGACAGATAGAGAAAAATAGAATCCAGTGTCATTATAAGAACTATTATAATTTGATTTAAATTAAAATTTAAACTTTCTGTAGTATGAATACTACCAAAAACTAAAAAAATTGAATTAAATTAGTTGTTAAAACCAACATTTTGTGCAAATAGGTACAGAATTACGAAATTTAAATACAGAGTTCAAAAATAACCTTATTAAATAATAACGTAAAACTGAAGAAGAATATGAAAAGAATAGGAGGTCTAAGTATAGAAAAAATGGCGGGGCCTCACTCTATGTATTTTTTTGACGAAGGGATATAAACTCTCCTATGAACAAATCATACATATATAATTTCTCAAATATGGAAATCATACATATGTTCTATTTGACAAAGGAACATTATCTCTCAAGCGATTCTCGACCGTATCATCTTCTTCAGTTTAGCCAATAATAATTCCAAAACATCAAAATTGTGGATACTTCTTGAACAGAGTAAATTTCAACTTCAACCATTCTCATTCAGAGAGAGAGAGAGAGAGAGAGAGAGAGAGAGAGAGAAACAATACTGTGTAACAGGTGGAAATCGTACCTTTTTATTTAGAGGGAAGCTTATAGGAACTTTACTAATATTTTCAGGGAAAATATTAAAAGTCTAAATTCACAAACTAGAAAGACTGCAGAAGACAAAACTTTCCTAGACAAATAGTTATCGATAGGGAAGACTGAACTGTCGTCAGTTAAGCTCTGATTTCTTCAATTGGCAGATAATTTTAATCAAAAAGTTCATCATTACTGAATCTATCCTTAGGAGGAAATTAATTCGACAGAGAATTAGATCACCAATTCTAGCCTCACTAGAGTTGACGCAATTTAAATTCATTCCAGTGAAGAATTAGTAAGACAAATTTTAAAATAAGTAAGTACTACAAGTTTCTTTGTTAGCAATTAATACATAGAGAACGATTGATTCTATCCTATCAAGGTCTAACAAATTCTTCTAACCTTAAGTTATATTATATTATTCTACAGTAAAGAACCCTACCTTTGATAGTATCATCACTTTTCTTGTTATCTTCCTCTTTTGCTTGAACAAACTTCAACTTCTTTTTCTCTCGCTTTTTAATCTTCCTCATTAACACTCGCTCTTGAATACCCATAATACTTCTATAAAATGTTTAACAAAGATTAAAAAAACTAATTATTTAAAAACTAAGTCACTAAATAAAACGTGAGTATTTTGGGCAAATAGCAAATTGGACAAGTCAAAACATGAACATGAGGTAAAGCATGGTACGCATGGCATGAGGTTAATCTGAAATATTTGAGGTTGAGACTTCTAGGATTTAGATAGTCGGAGTCTGGTAGAAAATCGATAGATCTTTCAAATTTCTTCCATTTTTATGTGTGGCAACAATGTTATTTTTACGCGGGAGAGCTGTACTCCAGGCGCGGGCGCAGGCGGGAGCTGAATCTTGTTGGATTGATTGTGATGGTGATGTCCTTCTTTTTGTTGATGGAGGTTCCATTGGGTTCCGTTTATTAATTTTAATATTTGTGTTGCAATGTTCTTGATTTAATTTTTTGTTTATGTAGTCTATATTTTTTAGGTCAGTCATATTATTATTTCCTTATCGTTCACAAAGCCTTCTTTCTCTTAATAAGCATTTTTTTTTTCTTTTCTTCAATTAGACTGATTTTAAATTGTCCGAAGCTCATAAAACGGGTTATTTCTTGATATTTTTACCTCATCCAATTTGTTGGTTTAATTTATTTTAGTTAATTTATAATGGCCGGAGTTCAAACCACTATAAAATTCCCTGCCAAAAAGAATGTTTCCTTAATTTCCAAGAAAGAAAAAGAAAACTTTCGTTCTCCTAGTAAAGGTAGAGGAAAATCTACTTTAGATTCTGAAAGATCGCCTTTGAAACTTAGTTCTGCTAATAACTGCGACGTAACAACTCCCACGAAAAGAAAAAGTTCTGGAGGTAATATTTTTATATATTCTTTTTTACTTATTTATCTTTCTAGATCCATAATAAAAGAAAGCTGTTGTTTTTCACTTGTTGCTGTTTCCAGCTATCTATCGTCGCTTTGCTTATCAGTTTTCCTGATATTTAATTAAGGTCTGGTTTTGTGTTGTACAATTTTATTAACCAAGCAGATATATTTTTTTTAAGAGTATGTATACGAGATAAAAAAATACTTGGTAATTTTGTGTATTTGGTCGACATCCCTGTGTCTAATCTTATCTTAGCCTCCTTTTCAAAAATATTTTTGATATTTTCGATTTCTTCTTTTTTTGTGATGTAATTATACAGATATTTTTGGAAGCATAGGCTTAATACTAACCCTCCACCAAGGATGCAAGCACTTTTATTAATAAATATTATATATGCTTACCTAAAACATAGGAGTGTAGTGTAAATGTCCTCAAAGTATAGCCTTTGTTGGTCACTGCTAAAATATATGTTACGAAATATTTTTATATTTTAGTGACTGACGAAAAATGACCTATTAATTTATTAATCTAACTAGATTTTGTTTGATTAATTTCCATTTATTTGCCTATTTTTATCTACCGTTATTTATTTCCAGGGACCCCTAGTTCTAGTCCTCCAAAGCAGCTAAAGAGTCTTACAAGTCCTAGTGAGTTGATAAAAAATGTTAATCTAGTAACTCCAGAGGCGAAGAAGAAAACCTCACTATCTAGATCACCTGTTAAAGTGGCTCTGTTTCCTGATTCATCAGGTAAATATTGCTTGTTTTGCTGTTTTAGAAAATATTTTTGCTGACTTAAAGTTAATAATGAGAGCCAGCGTGGCCGTGTGGGTTAAATGACTTACCACGTCTGCTCGGGCATCACTGAATCATGAGCAGAATGAGATGGGGTTCGATTCCTTGCTGTGACGCTTTGATTTATATGGCTCACTATTGATCACATCATACTCGCATCGGCGGTACAATGTACAAATGTATGATGTGTGAAGTGGTTGGAACTCTCTACCACGGGGCGTAAAAAGGGCCTAATTGCAAGGTTCGAACAAGTGGTTCGTCTTACCCGTTCTAGTAGGAAGTACTAGACTACTACTACTACTAATGTTAATAATTGAGTGGGGGTATTAGTTATATAAAATGACTTTTTTTTTTATTTTTTATTTTTTTTTTTTTTTAGATAGCTCATTGCTTTTGTTTCTGCTTAATACACAAGAGGTTGTGATTTCCAACTCTGGCTTGGGGATCATTGGGTTCCACCCAGCAATGTAAAATTAATTAAGTTATACAGCTAGAGTGGGCACCATATTCCTTCCGACTTCATGATATCTTTGACTACATACAGTTATGAATGGCATTTAGCAGGCCCAAGCCTTGTTTTAGCATCCCATAGGCCGTTGTTCCATGGATTATTTACCTTGTTCTGGCATTGCATCAGTGGTGAACTAATTTTGAACTGCAGCTGAGAATCTACGTAGTGTTGTAGACATTATAGTAAAAGAACAGCTGCATGAATAAGAATTAACTTATTTCGAAATAGTGATATTTTATCCGGTTCTTCTTTAAACAAAACAAATCACAAGCTTTAATTGTATTGCTCTTATTTCAGATTGTGGTGCAAGAAAAGCTCTCCATAGAGGAAGTGTTTCAACTTTACCTGGGCGTGAAGATAAAATTGAGCAACTTACTAATTTTCTCTTAAAGTGTTTAGATGATCATAAGTCCCGCTCAGTTTATATATCTGGTCAACCTGGTACAGGAAAAACTGCCTCAATTAGTTATGTCACTGAATTACCTCAGGTTGGTTCACCTTATTTTAATGCATTTTAATTTTTTAGAGTTGTTTTGTAAACTTAACGTTCTAATGTTCTAGAGTATTAGTTGGAAATAGAAGATAAAATCATACCAGTCGTACTGGAAGTTAGTTAAAATAAAATTCATAAGTTCAGAGTTGAAGATTTATCAATCCAGAGCTTTTGATTAAGGAGTCTAAGCGTATACATCTAAGAATCATTAGATATAGGAATCCAAAAATCTAATTTACATCATGGGTTTAATAAACCCTTGCAATGCTCTTATTTATTAGAGCTTTTATTATATACACTGCTCAGCACAATTATCACTCACATGTCTCAAAATGTATAGTTTTAATTTCTCCTATATCTCAATGAGTTAAATTAATATTAATTTAAGAGTACACCCTATTTTCATATATAATCAAAAGTTTTATGATGGATGGTGAGGTGTAAGAAGCTGTAAACTAAGCCGTTATTTCATCTTTTTGATATGTTTCGACTCTTTGAAGAGTCATCTTCAGTCAATTTATTTCTCTAACCAATTATCAATACACAATTTAGAAACATTCTTTCTTGGCATACTCATAATTACATAATAACCATTACTCATTATACAATTGAATTACTGTTGAATTGTTCATTTGTTATGTTTATTTTATTTTTATATCAAATTTTAGAAATATATTTATTAATCAATCAATTTTACCATGTGAATTTGTTGTTTTTAATTACAAATTGACTTTAAATTTAAAATTTATATTTATATTCATTATATTAAAACTAAAGACGCCCTCCTACGGAGATAGATGTATGATACTGATGTGACCAAAAACATGTAAGTAATCAATCTAATAGCAATTAATAGCAACATTCCACTGTATTTACAGAAAATAAGCAAAAAAGATAGAGGAACCTGTATAATGAGTAATAGTTATTGTGTAATTATGAATATGAATGCCAAGAAAGAATGTTTCTAAATTGTGTATTGATAATTTGTTATAGAAATAAATTGACTGAAGATGACTCTTCAAAGAGTCGAAACGTCTCAAAAAGATGAAATAACGGCTTAGTTTACAGCTTTTTACACCTCACCATCCATCATAAAACTTTTGATTTATCCTATATCTTAAATTAATTTATATAATTACTTTGACGAAGCATTATTAAAAATAATTTATCACGCTTTGGTTGAATCCGTAATTAGTTACGGTATAATTGGGTGGGGTTCTGCAAACCCGACACATTTATACCCCATTAAATTAGAAGTGGCACAGAAAGCGGTGATAAGGACTATTCTTCAAAAACCTAGACTTTACTCTACTGAACAGCTGTACGAAGATTTTCCTGTCCTAAATGTTAAACAGTTATTTACAAAACAAGTCTTATTACAATTTTTCCATGAAAAGAAAGATTATATTAATCATGATCGTAGCACAAGAAATAAAACGAACAGAAATGTTAGAACACTTAAGTGTTGAACATCTATGTTACAACGACATGCTGCTGCAAGAGCACCTGTAATCTTTAATAAGCTACCAGATCATATTAAAACTAACTTATATTTCAAACATTATAAACAGAATATAATACATTGGATAAAACCTTCACTTTCAAATAATAACTCATAATAATTACAGTATGTACAAACTATGAAAAAATACTATTTTATAACTATTATTTCCCAAATGTTTAAATTCATTTTATATAAATACTTAAAATGAAATTATGTACTAAAGATTAATTAAAATAAAATTTTGTTATCTACTAATTTATAAATATCTATTAATTTTAAATGAACTTATAAATAAAAATATTAAGAAAGGCGAANAAAAAAAAAAAAAAATTAGCCGCGCTCAAGCAAATCGCTTTTGCGGCTAAACTAAGTAACTTTTTCAAGAAATTATATAAAACAATCATGTAATTATTGTAACTATTTCTCTTATGTAAAGCTTATTTAAATAAATGTATTATTATTATTATTATATAGTTACTTATATTTTGTTATATTACTTTCTTAAATGACTATATACAGTAGAACCTCAATTATCTATCTCCTGATTCACCTTCTTTCTCGCTTAACCATCAGGTACATCTGCTGAACCCAACCGCCTTCTTTTGACTTCACACGTTCCCCCAATCCACCCAGCATTTGACCGTAATGGCGCTATATCTGTCAATTATTTAGCTCAAATAAGTGCCTGGATGAGCTGAGATGATTTTAACTCTTGGTTTGACAAAGTTTTTGTGCTTCTTGTCAAAAATAAAATAAAAAACTAGTCTCTTTGTGCCCTAAAATTTTCCCTTTTCGCACTTAACCCCTGAACATAAGCTTTATTTATCTGCAATAAATTGAAAGACAAGAAGGTTTTACTGCATTCACTGATTTAAACTTATATTTATTACTTTAATTTAATTTAATTTATATTAAAGTGTAATGATTAATTATACTATTATAATTTAAAGTTTCAAAGTATAAATTAATAACATGTAACTTTAAGCAAGATTTTAAATTGTGGTTTACAGATCGCAACTGGATACAAGACTGTATACATTAACTGCACTGGACTTAAATCATCTGGTTCTATATTCTCGACTATTGGAAAGAAATTGGGAGTTAAAACTGGTCCTAGCAGATCTGAAAAGGCTTACCAATCTGCAATCGTTAAACATTTAAGTTCATCTAAGAAAATGCAGTAAGTTTAATAAATGTGTAAATTTCACCTAAGAGTATTTTTCCCAAATATTATGCTTCTACATCTAATATTTCTGTTTACATTTAAAATAGTTCCTAATTTTGTTACACTTAATTTGAAAAAAGCAGCACCATGCAGAGTATACAGATGATTAAAAAGTTAGAAAATTAGAAGCTTATGCTATCTAGTGGCTTAAATAGGAACTAACTTAACATTTTTAAGATATTAGTTCTTTTATTACTCACTAGATGGCATGACAATCAACTTTCCTTATTTTGAAAGTAGTTCCTCTTTTTGCCGCAGTTAAATTAGAGCAGCACTGAATATAATATTATTAAAAAAAAAAAAATTAATTAGTTCATTTATTTCTCACTAGGTAGTATGAGTGTTAACTTTTTAAATGAATAAAAAAAATTATTTTGACTTCACTGTTCTAGCAAGTAGTGAAAATACGAATTCAATTTCTTTTTACCTAGATCTAATTCAAATTATTTTTACTTTAAATATGATTTATTTATCCCTGCAGTGCTTGCACAGAGTTTTACTTATGTATTTGATTTATTGTATTTTAATTTTCAGTCTTTTAGTGTTGGACGAACAGGATGAGCTTGTATCTAAAGGTCAGCAGGTTCTGTATACTCTGATGGAATGGGTTAGTCTCATACCTAATGGTGTTGTTATGATCGGGATAGCAAACTGTTTAGATTTGATAGATAGAGCTTTGCCACGCCTTGCTAGCTCATCAATTAAACCGCTTCTTATCCATTTCTCTCCTTATTCCGCTCAACAAATAACAGATATCATCTTACAAAGGCTTCAACAGGTGTGTTATCAGCAATTATATCGATTACTTTGTATTCCATTATTTTCATTTTGTGGTAAAAAATTTTAAACTTATTATATTTTGTTGTTTTTTTCTTTAACAGACTGATCATTCAGACGAGTTGTTTGCTAAAGGTGCTTTACATTTACTAGCATCTAAAGTAGCAACAGTGTCGGGTGATGTAAGAAAAGCTCTTGATATTACCACAAGAATATTACAGGAAGCAGGTGGGTAATCTTTAAAAATATATATCAATTAAATCATGTATAATCAACCCTTAACTGTCATGGGCTTAACTTTTGTGACATAAGCTATTCACAAAAATTTATTTGCGACTTAATTTGAATATTTGCTTACCTACCTTGCTTATTTATTACTTATGGATAACTATACTTAAATAAAATGATCACTTGTAGGTCTATTAAGATGCATTCAGAGAATTGGGGTGGTAAACTTGAATTTTAAGGAATATTTTATAAAAAATCAACGAAGCCTTCTTTTCATGATTATTGTGATTACAGTCTTCGCCAAATGAGTTTTAGTGTGATTACAGTACTGCAAAGTCACAAAAATGGGGTTGTTTCCCAAATGAGAGCGATTTTAAAACACTGAGCTCTGATTGGCTCCTCATTCCATTTTTTGACTTTCCCGTCATTCGGCGAAGACTGTGATTACAATAATCATGAAAAGAAGGCTTCATTGTTTTTAACATTATGGTATATTAGGTACTGAGTAAATAATAACGCACATCTAAGGAACAATAAGTGTATTGTCTGACCTCGAGAATAAAAAGCATTTTTTAGCAAGAAAAAATTTTACAATACTGGTTTTGACTAAACGTCATCATCAGTTGGTTGATTATTTTACTCTGTCATTACATTCAACCAACTTGATGATGTTTAGTCGAAACCGGTTTTGTAAAAATTTTTCTTGTTAAAAAATTGTTTTTATTCTTGTGGTCAGACAATACTCTGATTATTCCTTATATGTGCGTTATTATTTACTCAGTACCTAATATACCATAATGTTATCTAGATACCACAAAATCTCCGTTAAAACTACCAATGAATTATTCATTGTTTTTATAAAATACTCCCTGAATTCAAGTTACCACCCCAATTCTTTAAATGCATCTTAAATGACCTACTAGAGGTCGACCAAGAAGTCATGAACACGGTAGAAACTGAAAGCTTAGCTTCGTTTACCCTTTGACTGCGGTAGGTCTCAGCATATGAGATCTGCCGACTTTTGGAAAAGTCGGGTGGTCTCATATGCTGAGATCTCTGACTACCTAAACCCCACCCCCATAAAGAGAAGTGGGGGAAGCCCCCGCTTTATTCGAAAGAGCAGGAGAATGCGTCAGTCCCTCAGTAACGTTCCGACCTTCACCTAGTGCGTGTCGTTTCAGTTTCCTACAAAAACAAGTGGCTCTTCTGCTTCCAGGCGTCACAACCCTTTGGAATGCAAAATTTGTTATTCTGATTATTTTCAGCTAGTTTTTGCTTAATTACTATAATATAAC
>KZ652153.1:173304-188369 GCA_001010745.2 Gerris buenoi
CTTATACTCGTAGTTAGCTTGACTTTCCATGTTATAATTTTTTTGTGGAACAGGGGTAGAGTAGAGCATTTTTTTTCTGAAGTTGCATTCAACATGGGGGACCAATAAAATCGTTTCCCTCAAAATTTTCCCGCCTTTTGATTGTGCCAACTCTAATCTTATAGACTGTAGGTTTCTATCTCCAATTTTTAAGGGATTACAAGCACAAAAGCTTAAATCAGCCTCCATTTTTCGATATGGTGGGTGTAGCACTGCTTCAAAAACGTACAAAACAAAACATATCCCCCAATTTTCTTGCTTGTACTAAATTTTGTTTAAGGTTTGGATGTTTTTACTGCACTATTGGCTTAACATTACTTTTGTTATTTCCTATTTCATTGGACATGGTCTATTTTAATTTAAATTCCAAAAGATCTTTACAGTTTTACTCTTAATTTATTTGTCTTTGTTGATCAATGTATTTATGCTTTTAGGCTTTGAATGTAACCATTAATTGTGATATCGACTGCTCATTTAATCCTTTAACTGAAGTCATTAAGCATCTTGATAACACTCTGAAGAGTTTTGAAAAAGTTAAACAGGAGAGGATGGATAAATTAAATGCTTTACGAGCTCAAGTAAGTATTATCTATTTGTCTTTATTTTTACATATAAACGGCTCTTGTTATTTCGAAACATCGATAATACAAATTAATTAATAATTTGAACTTCTCTGTGGGTCAGTTTGGTAAATCGAAGAACACACATACTTGATACACTCGTTAATACAAAGCTATTGTATTAGCTGGAGGATTGAAGGCTTTCTATAATTCGAAACGATGGTTCCTCTCCACTTTGTAATTCAAAGTTTTCTGAGAATAATTATGAAATATGTTATCTTATGAAATATCTACAAAATTTTAATGATTGCAATCTCTCCCTTAACTTCATACTTAAAATCAGAAGTGGATGACAATGTATTTTCAGCACTGGGCACAGTGGAAAATGCTCTAGGCGAAGGACGCCGAGCATCAATGCAGCAAAAAAATATTTATTATTGTGTTTGAATGAATAACTTTTTAATCACTAAACAAAAATCTAACATACAAATAAAATTTATTCATTAATTTTTTCCTATTGAATTTGCATATTATGTATGCATGTACATATTTAATTTATTATTATTATTTTTTTTTTTTTTTAAATAAACTGTTAGTTTCAATTTTTTTTTTAATTTCCTTCTTGATAATTCGAACAACTTAATAAATCGAAAGTCAATAATTCCTTAGGTTTCGAATTATTGAGAGTCAACTGTAGCTTAATTTCATATAGATATGATATATTTATAAACTTGTGGAAAATAATTTGTTTCAATAAAATAGAAAATTTTCAACCTATTATAACATTCTTTGTAATTCTTTTAGTATAAAATCTTGATTTTGTATATCCTCTTTAATTTGTCGGATTTTATTTTTATTTTAGGAAGCCAGTCTTTGTAAAACACTGGGCTTTAAAGAACTGCACATAGCAAATGCCATACCCAGTGAAGAAGATATCCAGCGCCTTGAAGAGCAGATATGTCTTTATGAAGAAGAAAAGGTAAGACGCACCCTTTAGTCTTTAGTTTAAATAGAATAGATTTTCAGTTTTAAAAAGTATAATAGTCATTTTTTTTTATAAATTTTTGATAATGAATTTTACCATTCGAACTGCTGTTGAGATAATTAAGATTTGTTGTTGAGTTGTTCAATTAATGGTAGTGAGCTACCTAAAATTTAAAATAATGTATCTAATGATTTCAATAAAATATCAAATAATAAATAATAATAATCTATCAATAATTGATCTTAAAGAACATTAGAAATCAGTTTACAGTCAGTTTAAACCACTATAGGTATGACTGGCTTTGACCACTTCTGTTTTGAACGAAATGGCAAATTTAAAATCGATAGATAACAATTAATGAGAAGGGTGAAAAAAGGATATACATAAATTGGAGTTTTGATTAAGGGGTTTATGGTTGTGTGGAGGTAGTCTCTAAAAATAGTTAGATACAAGGCTATTAAAAAATAAAATATATAGTTCAAATTTATGAAAGATTGGCCAAATATTAGCTATTGCTTTTTTTNAAAGTTAAACAAGAGAGGATGGATAAATTAAATGCTTTAAGAGCTCATGAAGCCAGTCTTTGTAAAACGCTGGGCTTTAAAGAACTGCACATAGCAAATGCCATACCCAGTGAAGAAGATATTCAGCGCCTTAAAGAGCAGATATGTCTTTATGAAGAAGAAAAGTTTCGGAGACTAGAGCAATTCTTGAACTGCCCTGAGCACATTGTTGATTATATTAAAAAACTTGAAAGGTCTACTCTTCTTGATTTTGAAAAGACTCTTATGGAATCTGATACAACGATTTATCTTACCAGTGAAGATCTTGATAGAGTTAAAGAAATCGAGGAATCTTATAAAAAAGAGTTCAACGCAGCCAAGGTCAAAGTCGAATACATGCTAGATCAGCTGAAGAGACTTTGGCATAGATTGGACATTCCCGAAGACTATCAAACTGATTTTATGGATAAACACAATGGTGTTGGTAGGAAAACAATGGACAAAATCCAAGATGAAATTCACCGCTGCGAAAAACAGACTAGAATTAATCGTGCCACTCATAGAAAAAACTAAGTGTCAGATTTCAGACGTATGTGATAAGCTGTGCTACACTAAAGAGCAACGTCCCAAAAATATCCTAGATAACAACCACTCTGAAGATCTCTTGAGTTACCTTGAACATGAATTGGTTCGTCTAGAGATTATTTATGATAAAAACAGGTAATTATTTTTTATTATTTTATACTATTATCAAGACAGAGTAGATTTTAAGCCATGCTTTGGAATAAAAAAAAGACTCAGAAAGGAAAATCTGGGAAGTAAAATAGAGTTTGGCGCCATGCATTATTTTGTCATAGTTGATTTCAGAAGAATTTTAATATGGCTGATGATGTTTCAGTGACATATTAGAGGTGGCTAAGAAACAGAGGGATATGTGTGAACGCAAACGAGAAATGGAGGCAGCAGCAAAGGACAAAGCCAGGCTATTTAACAACCGTGGAGGCCAACTTCTCCGTGAAGAGAAGGAGAGAAAAACAATCGAACAGGTATTTTGTTAGGCTCTATTATGTTAAATTGTCCCTTAACCGTCTTCCAAACGTACCTCTGTGGCGGGTTAAAATAATACCAAATGAGATTACACGAAAAGTGAATCTTTCAAAAAATTTAGGATACTCTGTGGATTAACACCCTTGTAATATGGTTCTGCCCCAGACACGAGGCAAAGAGCAGTGGAGTGCCAGAATGGTTTGCTAGGATCTACTAAGGATCCAACCACCAGCATCCATAGCGAGGTGGAACCACAGTGGATTCAAACATGTTCAATGGGTTAAATAAACTAAAATTGTTGTTATGCATTGATTTCGTTTTGGGGTTTTCTTCATTCTGCTATAGAAATGAAATACTAAAGGAAATATAAACAATATCTCTTCAAGATATTTTTACTTTGCAGATTACTACAGATATAGGTATTGTTTTTAAACTCTCTTTAATTCTTTTCAGACTTTACCGAAATTGAATAAAAAACTAGAAGAAATGCTGATTGATTATGAAGAAAGAACAGGATCTCCATTCCTCTACTACGGCCAAAATCTCTTGCATATCTTGAGGGATGACATAGAACAAGCTTGCATCAACAAACAGAATAAAATGTCTAAGGTTATTGTTATTTCTTTATACCTTAAAGTTTCAACATAACACCGTGTTCCTATATTTAAACTAATTGAAAATTAACTTATTACTAAATAAACAGATATAGATTAACTTTCTATTTATTATATGGTCGGGCTATTAAATCATCTATTATTTTATTTTGTGAAATAACAAGATTAAATATGTATATCTTAATTTTTTCATGAGTTTGTTTTTGTTAAATGTTGCAGAAGAACGAGCCTAAAATAACTGACTCTGCTTCTAAATTAAGAGAAAAGAGAAAGGTTAACTGTCTGACACCTAAATCAGAGAATGGTAAACGATTGAAGCTTGCAGGATCTACTCTCTCACTAGCATCATCATCTAGTAAAAACTCAAACAAGGTGAAAATGTTTTCAATTTATTGTTAGTTTACATGATTATTTTAAGTACTTATGATTTTTTTTCATGAATAAGTGATGTGATCCAATTCTCCACTTGTAGAAATAGCAAACTACCATTCTTGACTTTGTTTTTATCCAATGTGTAATAGCGACTCACCATGAAAGAAGTGTATTTCAATAAACAAACATCTTTACACAAAATGATAAGAGAGATGGTAATGTAATCAAATGATTGGTTGTTTTGACTTAGTAATGTAATCACACAAACATTTTATGTGAAAATGTTGTTTGGTTTTTGAACTGTACTTTTTTTTATGATAAGCTACTATTGCTCAATCTTTCAAATTAGCTATTAAGCATCAGTTACAATAATTTTAGGTTTCAACAAAACTTTAATTTTATATATATAGATTACACTAAATTATATGGTCCCCCTTAAAAAATAAACTTAAGGTGGTATTAACTNATATCAAATAATAAATAATAATAATCTATCAATAATTGATCTTAAAGAACATTAGAAATCAGTTTACAGTCAGTTTAAACCACTATAGGTATGACTGGCTTTGACCACTTCTGTTTTGAACGAAATGGCAAATTTAAAATCGATAGATAACAATTAATGAGAAGGGTGAAAAAAGGATATACATAAATTGGAGTTTTGATTAAGGGGTTTATGGTTGTGTGGAGGTAGTCTCTAAAAATAGTTAGATACAAGGCTATTAAAAAATAAAATATATAGTTCAAATTTATGAAAGATTGGCCAAATATTAGCTATTGCTTTCTTTTTTTTTTTTTTTTTAAATAATAACCTTATCTTTTGTACTGAGTTTTATTTAACATGACGAAAGTTTGCTGAAAATTACAATAGTATCAACTAATTGCATAAAATTATAGCTTAAAACCTCACGATTACATTACTTCAGCTCTATTTTAATCTTATTTGTTATTTTGTTTTATTTTTTAGTTTCGGAGACTAGAGCAATTCTTGAACTACCGTGAGCACATTGTTGATTATATTCAAAAACTTGAAAGGTCTACTCTTCTTGATTTTGAAAAGACTCTTATGGAATCTGATACCACGATTTATCTTACCAGTGAAGATCTTGATAGAGTTAAAGAAATCGAGGAATCTTATAAAAAAGAGTTTAACGCAGCCAAGGTCAAAGTCGAATACATGCTAGATCAGCTGAAGAGACTTTGGCATAGATTGGACATTCCCGAAGACTATCAAACTGATTTTATGGATAAACACAATGGTGTTGGTAGGAAAACAATGGACAAAATCCAAGATGAAATTCACCGCTGTGAAAAACTTAGACTAGAATTAATCGTGCCACTCATAGAAAAAACTAAGTGTCAGATTTCAGACGTATGTGATAAGCTGTGCTACACTAAAGAGCAACGTCCCAAAAATATCCTAGATAACAACCACTCTGAAGATCTCTTGAGTTACCTTGAACATGAATTGGTTCGTCTAGAGATTATTTANATCAAGTTAGAATTTTGTGTTTTTAATCTTTTGGTGTCTTTTAAGAATAAAAATAAAGGTTGGCTAAGTTCATCTACGGGACATAGCTTGATTTTTGGTTTAGTAACTAATTCTGTACTCAGGATCATGGAAAACACATTGTCAACCCAAAATGGGTAGGACATACCTGCTCTCCGTCAGTTTTTTTTTTTTCTAATGCCTATTGACAAGCTATGTCCCTCTGGTGAACTTAACACATATTCTTAAATGGCACCAAAAGATTAACTTAAACTCCAAATTCTAGCATGATGTTGGTCAGACCCTCTTTGCATTCTATCTTTTGGACTATTAGTCTTATCAGTTACATGATAATTTTTAAACCAAGACAATTCATAATTCACTCTCATATGCATACTTTTAATAAACATTTTCACTCTTAATTCCTTCTTTTGTTAGTTTAATTTTAAGTTATGAACATTAACTAACATTTTTTTTTTTAAGTATTTGTTTGTATAAATAAATAATTTATGTAAATTTTAAAAATATTTTAGTAAGAGAAGTATTTAGTAGTTAGTAAGTAAATATTTTTAGTAGTAGCGATGATGGCTTTTATAAAGCTATCATCAGTCCCCATGAACAAATACTAAGCGTTAAAAACTTACCTTTTGGTATGTTAGTAAGTTTTTAATGCTTAGAGTTTGTTCATAGGCACTGATGATAGCTTTACAAAAGCCGAAAGCTGCTTTGATAAATAAATAAGTATTGTCTTCCGTGGAGAGACTGTTTTGAGATGACCTCCATCAACGCTTTTATTTCTCTTCTAATTATGATCTAATAGTCCATCTATTAATTTTAGGAGGAGATAGAGGAAAAGAAGAGGTCCACAACAATGTGCAATCCCGAGAGACAGCCTTTAAAAGATGTCAATTCTCCAGTTATTTCATTTCTCTCGTCACCCAGTAAGGAAAACTCTTCAAGATTTACCTTCAGGCCTCGAACTAACCAGTTTAATGCTACGGCTAAGAACTCCAGTAGTACTCCAGCTTCTAAGAAGCAAACTCCGAGATACAACACCATAACTACAACACCAGGCAATCCAAAGAACACATTTGCAACTCCCAAAACAATGTTGAAATCTGTTAACAGGCTTGCAACACCCAAACAATTTTCAAGCAATCGCACCTGCACTCCAGGAGCAAATAACATTTCAAAAGGAAAGTATTTTGAAACCCCTAAATCGGCAACAAGGTCCTCTCAGAGAACTTTATCAACCATTAAACCATCTAAATTTAATTTTGATTTTTAAGTCTGTATACAAATAAAGCTATTAGATATATTTTCTTAAATTACTTTTTTTAATATGTATTTATAAAATGCTATTAGAATGCTTTATTGTTAAATAAGGAACCCATGATATTTTTATTTGATGTTTGCCATCAAAAATTTCACATGTATGCACTAAAAACAGGGTTTATTTGTTTTTATTTTATGGTTTATTTTGTAGGTGGATCCTTGTTTGGGTAAAAAATCATGTTCGTTTTTTTTCTAGGCAATGTTTCGACCTTACGGGTTCTCAAACGTTGCCCAGAACGAAACTAATATAAATTATTTTTTACCCGAACAAGGATCCACCATATGGTCCCCCTTAAAAAATAAACTTAAGGTGGTATTAACTAGTTGTGTAATATTTTTTAACCCTTAAACTTCTTTTCCAAATAGTTCCCCAAGACTGGAGCTGACCAGTTGCTTAGATAATTTATTTTTACTCCCCTTTGCATACATATCTACTTTTAAATACTTTCTGAGATGTCCCCCTGCATAATCAGTAATAATGATTATAATGCAATAATTTTTTGTATTAATAAGTATAATTGATTTAAAGAATTTTTCTTGTGTATGCGTAATCATATAGGGATTACGCATTAATTAATTGTCACATATTATTTTAATTGTGTTGGTTAGAGTGTAGATGGGAGGTGTGGATCAAGAAGTAGAATAGCTCTCTTCAAGGACCAGGATACGTCTGTAGCTTCAAGTTACTCCCTCTTTCAGGTTTGTTTGTTTCTTTTACTTTAGCCATTTATTTACTTGGTTATTTCTACCCAATTTATATCAGTCAAACTTGGAGTATTAGTTATAGTCCAGAAGATAAGAGTACAACAAAAGTTTCTGACTAAATACCACGATTTATCTTACCAGTGAAGATCTTGATAGAGTTAAAGAAATCGAGGAATCTTATAAAAAAGAGTTCAACGCAGCCAAGGTCAAAGTCGAATACATGCTAGATCAGCTGAAGAGACTTTGGCATAGATTGGACATTCCCGAAGACTATCAAACTGATTTTATGGATAAACACAATGGTGTTGGTAGGAAAACAATGGACAAAATCCAAGATGAAATTCACCGCTGTGAAAAACTTAGACTAGAATTAATCGTGCCACTCATAGAAAAAACTAAGTGTCAGATTTCAGACGTATGTGATAAGCTGTGCTACACTAAAGAGCAACGTCCCAAAAATATCCTAGATAACAACCACTCTGAAGATCTCTTGAGTTACCTTGAACATGAATTGGTTCGTCTAGAGATTATTTATGATAAAAACTTTTAATTGTGCCAACTCTAATCTTATAGACTGTAGGTTTCTATCTCCAATTTTTAAGGGATTACAAGCACAAAAGCTTAAATCAGCCTCCATTTTTCAATATGGTGGGTGTAGCACTGCTTCAAAAACGTACAAAACAAAACATATCCCCCAATTTTCTTGCTTGTACTAAATTTTGTTTAAGGTTTGGATGGTTTTACTGCACTATTGGCTTAACATTACTTTTGTTATTTCCTATTTCATTGGACATGGTCTATTTTAATTTAAATTCCAAAAGATCTTTACAGTTTTACTCTTAATTTATTTGTCTTTGTTGATCAATGTTTTTAGGCTTTGAATGTAACCATTAATTGTGATNCCAAGTTATGTGAGGCATTAAATAAGGCTAAATTGTTTTTGTTTTTTTTAAAGCTTAGAGAAATTTATGTAAGAGATATCTAATTTTATATGTAGTGATCGACAAACCTAATTTTGTCTGCACCAGTGGACTGGTAAAGACTTCTTAAAGATAAAATAGAACACTGAGTTTACTCCTATAAGATTTTACAGTTTATTATAAACCCAGTTTGAGGAATTGGTTTTATTTGAAATTGTTCTACTACTTTTTAAAAGTAAAATATAAACTAAATCTTGCTGACCCTTTAGATTTATGATAGTCTTATTCTATCGAAGAGTTGTTCAATACTTTTATCATATTATTGATTATATTCAAAGCCGTATGTCGTAGTTGAGTTAAATATTGGATTGAGAGTAAAAGTTCAAAGTAATCCATCTCACTTTGTTTGCTGGTGTTGAATCATGCCTTGTTATATTTAATTGACACATTTTATTTATTTGTATATATTTTTAGTGTACTATTTTTAAGAATTTCATGTTCCTAAATGGCATTCTGTACTTAAACTTAAGAAATTATTCTTTTTAAATCTGACAGCTCAGATTAGCCAACCTATGGAGGAGAAGAAAAAAAGCCACTAGGCCTGTATGAGGGATGGGGCAGCATCATTTGTAGGTAAACAAAAGAAGGTTATGTTACGCTATTTCACAAATCGCGATCTTTCTAACTAGCTTTGTCCTTTGACTTTAACTTATTAATATTTCTTGCAATTACATATATTTTCCTTTCATTTTCAATATATTTAATTGTTAAAACTTCTTAGATAAAGAGTGATATAACTATAATAAAATATCTTAGAAATATTTCAGTATTGACCCTATTTTTTTTTCACATAGATGAATGCTCTTTTATAATTCATAATTTGTTTTTGTACGTATTGCTGATTAAAATCTAACATAATACATATCTTGAAAAATTACGCCAGAAGTAAGAAATGCAAAGATTCATGGGGTGGAGGTTATGAAGTCTTCTCGAACTGTTATCTTGAGTACCTCGCCCCTTCACCAGTGATATTTTTGTTTGCCTAGTTGGCCTGACCTGCTAGTTACCCGCCAAAATCTCAAGCTCTCATTGGCTACCCTCCCATTTTTTCCGATTTCCCCGCACTGTCGTCAGAGTTAAAAAAGTATAATTTCATGAGTATAAATTCATATACATTTTAAATAATTTTAAATTTACTAAAACTAATCTCTGGTTTAGGGGCTTACTACTTCAATATGCATTTTAATATTACTGCTTTATCTATTTTGTCAGAAATCTATTTTAAACAAAGAATTCTCAGGAGAGGAGAAAACAATTTTTTTTATTAATCTTCACTAAATCCATTTTTGAATGTATATAACATTTTATCATGAAAATAATTAAGATTTGTATTTGATATTAATGAGCTAAGGTCTGTATTACTAAAACAAAAAAAGACAAATCTTTTATTTATTTATTTTTTTTTAATTAAAACTATTTATAGATGTACATAATAATTTTGTTACTGTTTTTTTATATTATTGTTTATTTTTTAGATATATCTTTATAGTGATTTTTCTGTTACATTGTTTCTTGTACTCTATTTATTGCTCTCTTTACAATTTTATTTGTGTATTAAGGAGTTATATGGTTACATTTATGTAAAATATTTCTCTAAGAGAATCAAAAAAATATAAGTCCTGATGATTAGGATTAATTATATATTCTTTTTGTACATGATTTATTTATTAAACAATTGACAAAAAAAAAAAAAAAAAAATCATTTAGGAAGGCCATATCATTTTGTATATTAAAGAGTTGATTTCATTTATGTAAAATATTTACTCCTAGAAAACTTTGTAAATAATTAGTTGTATCTTGGCCTTTTTATAGAACATTTTAATTACTGTAAATAACTTATGTTTAACTTTGTAAATTTAAATAAAGCTTTTTTTTTAAATATATATTGTATGTAACATTATCAGAAGTTTAAATGGTACCATTAAGTGCTTTTGCATATGAACAAATGTAGTTAATAATTAATTCAGGTAAGAAACAGTTGTAAAATATTTTATGAGAACAAAAAAATTCAATAAATGTTTATTTTTAATGCTCATTTGCACCAAACTATAATGTTTTATCGTCTTAGATTTGTATGTATATTAGCTAGAGTAGCAATAAAAATATTAAGCTTATTATTTGTTTGTCTTCTCCTTTGTCCTATTTATTCTTGTTGGCCCACAATTGAATTCAGGCTGCTACAAGGATAAATACTTCAATAAATATTTTGTACTTCTTTACAGATTTTTAATTAATTTAATTGATTATTAATTTATTCAGGAAAAAATGAAATGTTCAGTGGTATCAAGTTATATTGATCTAAATAACATGCCAGCAAATATTAAAGTTATCAGTATATCGTGTTAAAATCACGATGCAGCACACCTTTGAAGATGACAGGGCTGCAAACTAGTCAGTAATAGTCGGTATTTTGAGGGAAAGTCTGTATTAGGTCAGTATTTCATGAAATTGGTCAGTAAAGACTTTTTTTTCACACCTTGTGGAAGCCCTGGGAAACTGAAGGCCAGTTTTATTTGCCAAGTTATGTGAGGCATTAAATAAGGCTAAATTGTTTATGCTTAGTAATGATGGACCAAATGTAAACAACGCTGTTGCAAGACTTATGAACCAACTATATGATTTTGTTAAATATAAAAACTGTGGTTGACGTTGATCCTGTAACATTCATGTTTTACACAATGCATTAAAACAGGGCATGGAAGTACTTGGAGATGATGCATCAAATCTATTTTCCCTTATTCACAATTTTTTTTATTAATGGTTTTTTATGGTGGTTTATTGGCTGTCAAGATGGGAAGATTTCACTGAAGTTCACAAAGGCCTAAATCTGCCCAGTTATAAATTTACTAAGCATGTGTCATTAAGACCCTTGGATCAAGCAAGCAAACAACTTTTACACTCATATTTGTTTATATTTCCTCACAGCTATCAAAATATAAAACTGACCTAATGAAATCTAGGAAATATAAGAACATTGTTACTATGATCACTAATTTGAATATTTTTCTGACACATAAAACAACAGTGTAACTAAAACTATGTATAAAATTAAAAGGTATTATTAACACATCCTGATAAAAACAAATTTAATTAAGTATACAGTCAGACCTCCATACAACTAAATTGATGGTTTCAGTTGTATTGAAATTTCAATACATACATTTTTTTTGGGGGGGGGGGGGGATGTCCTTTATCATAAGAGTATGCCAAGCTGCTCAAAACCTGGGAGTTAATCAGGTTGCGGCAGACTGGATCTATTTGATGCTGACTCTGAGAATATCCGAAGCCCAAAGAATCATCTGCAGGGCAGAGCAAGAAAGGGTGATCCAAAGGAGGGATGCTATATCCCCTACATTGTGGAACAAAGAATGTGTTAAAATTTTAGACAGGTTTATACACTCAGGCTTTAGCCAATGATGTAGAGGTTGGCACTAATTTTTTTTTTTTCTTCTTCTTCTTTTGGGTTTTAGTTCCGTTCGACAGCTTAGGCCATTACAGGACAGGGGTTATCCGACCACTTTACTCATCTACTCGATGAGATCATTAGTGTGAAACATGTCTGACCCCTCCGGGATTCAAACTTACACCGGGGTTTTAGACCTTGGTGTGAGTTTGGATCCCGGAGGGGTCAGACATGTTTCACACTAATGACGTGTCAGCACTAATTAAATGGTACTTGTATATTTTTAGTAATAATAAATTCCTCTTCAGTAATTTACCTCTTTATTGTATATTTGTGTAAAAAAATTACTTCTTTTGCATCAAAGGGATACACAAAATTATTAATTGTTTTAATAAATGCTTTCACAGTTTTTTGAACACCCATCTTGGGGACTCAGTTACATAATAATTACCAGATATCAACATAATAATTACCGTATTGCTTTGATGATAAGACGCACTTTTCTGCCGTTTTTCACATTTTTTTCCCCCTGCTTTTGCATCTCGAAAATTGGGATGCGTTTTGTATTCGAGGTGCCTCTTATAATCAACTTAATTTTCCACAAGTTTCTCTTTCAAGAGTACCGCTGAGATCTTGTTTTTACTTTTTATTTTCAATTCACTGAATTTTGCCGGGATATCATTCTCGGGCCCTCCTATGTCATCAATTTTCAGGTGCTCAATTTATTAGATTTTGGCTAAAAGGGGTTCTTTTGTACCTATTTATTTCTTGTTAACTTATTAAAAATTTATTTTCAAAATCTGACCTAATAATAAGCTATTTCTCTGCCAGCATGGCGTTTGTCTTACATCTAAATAAAGATTCAATATTTCAATAATATCCATGGTAGACTGCCTAAATTTGAGGTCTGAACAAGTAGTTAAAAAGAGAATGGAAGATTATTCCTTTGGAACAGGCTGCATCTTATATTCGGTTCATTAATGTTTTTCCTCAAATGTTTAGTTCGACAGTCAGGATGGGTTTTATATTCAAGGGTGTCTTATATTCCATGCAATACGGTATAATACCCTTAAAGATAAAATGCACACAATAATAACAAACAAATTATTTAAAAAAAACTCATTTATTTATGTAAAACCAAGATAGTTTGAAAATTAGTTTATAAGTTAAATACATCAAATATAAATTACAAAATAGATGCTAATAATATATTTATAGGGAAAAAAGAAACAACAATAAGACCAGTGGTAGAACACTAGATATCTCCTCCCAGTACACTAAATAAACCACAATCGCAATTAAATAATCTGCGATTGGTAATAAAAACAATATGTACGATCAATCAATTTAAGCAATAATTACGCGTTAATTTACTTGATAAAAAAATCTACAATATAAAACAATAAAATGAGAAACATTAATCTTTTAAAATTAAAAAAAAAAAATCACAATGTTCTGCCACTGGGTAAAAAAAAGTAGTCTACAACAAATGTACATGTACAATAAATTGTTAATCACACTCAAAACTTAAGATTAAAAAGGCTTGCACCTCTGAAATACAATTGAACTACCACATTAAATATTTACAATTTATATTACAATTACAATAAATAAGGTTATTAAAAATATAATTAATATGTTGCACAAGAAAGAAAAAAATAAAATAAAACAATTAATCCAAGTGAGTAGTATCACAAAATAAAGGGTTTCAAAATGCACAAATGCTTCAATTTAGTTTTTTTTTTTATAAATTGTTACATGGAATTGTCAAATAATTATTTTATTTAATCGTAGACATTTGTAGAAAATGAGAATTCCATTCTAACTTTCTTTCAATATCTGGAAACACCATGTCAATTCATAAAGTCTTAATGACAAATTTAGTTTCAACTCATAATCCCGTAATATACACATCATAATAAAGGAAAAATTGAGAAACCTTAACAAGTATATTTTTTTTTTTATTAATAAATTAAAATTTTGTAAAAACAATTTTTTTCCATAAAAGTCTATTAAAAACAATTAGATAAAAAATAATTAATGAGGAAAAAGAATAAATAATAATTGTTGATTTTTAGTATGATGTTATTTTTTAAAAAAACGTTTTTAAGATATAAAATTGATTAAGTATTAATATTTTGACGATTATCTATTTGATATAGGCAAAATGTTAAATGTACATAGATTTGTCAAATCCTTCATATTTCTAATTTTATTACAAATACTACATTACCTGTTATCATAGAATTAGTTTTACCAAATGCCTTATTTTAATTTTAGGTTTTCACAACTATGATGATGAACTATGACGATTGAGGTGGAAAATCAACTTCCGCAAGAAGAGGTATTTCAGTGACACGGAAGAAGACACTAAAACAATAAATAATACACTTATTAATTACCGTAAAATCAACCATATGTTAGGCACAATTTATACCTCCTTTTACCTCTAATATAAGGATGAATACATTTTTTAACTACCTACTGTTTCTATTGTCCAAAATAAAAGACTCTTCCCACATGAATTTATCTTATTATTTCTACTTTATTTTACACTTAAGTAAATCAAATTAAGCCCCAAATAATTATTATGTTTATTTTAACAATTCTATTTACACTGAGTTATAAAATCATTAAAATTTTAGAGTCAAATAATTTTATTGTAAACTGAACAGAATTAAAAAAAAAAGAAGTTATTTGCTTCTTTGGAAATTCATTAAAAACTTTCACTAAAGTTAAACTATTTTCGGTGGCCTGATTACCTACTACTACTTTTGACATTTTCATGTCTTGGCTATGGGATAAACTCTAAAAGCGTTACCAAAAATCTAGCATTACACGAGTAATAGGGAGTTAGGAAGATATAAGAGGTGTTCAATCGAGTCTGTCAGCTCTTGGTAGGTATAGTGTCTCACCCTACCCTGCCGCTTGGTAGGGCCACTCCTGCCCTCCTGATAGGCTACCTACCTGCCCCACCTCTCACACTCTTCACTTCTCGCTACAGCTCCAGTAGGTCGCTCCCCCCCCCCCCCC